>JAGWCC010000639.1:0-262365 GCA_022651775.1 Drusus annulatus
GAGGTTATTCTTACCCCAAGTGGAAATTCAATCGAGGTAATCGTCCATTCTCTGCTTCAAAGCCCCCGAGCCCTAGTGGTTTCATAGTATGGAAGGTCATTAAACCACTTAACTTCACAAAGGAATTCGATTCAGTTTTATATCAACCCAACTGTCATCTGATTCTTCCATTCTTTGTTTAATGGTGCCAATGTACTTTTGCGTGCCTAATTGGTACAATCATGACCTCAATAATTCATTTAGTGTTATGGTGAATCATTTAATATTACCTTTTGATATTAATCGAAGAAGTGACTGGATGTAGGTGCTATGTTACAAAATCAAAGTTATAGTAGTCCAATAATCCTGAACCTATGAGTTAAATTTGAGTGTGAAAAAACAATGATTATATTTATGTTTTTTTGGTAAAAACATTATATTTTGCTACTACCCACAAAACTTGACTGATATAAAAAAAAAAATACATAGTAATTACATATTATTTTTCTTTAATAAAAGCATTAATATGTACTCACATTTTATATTCTCCAGCTTTACATACATTTCAGTCATTTAATATTTTCAGTATTCTGGCAACATCAGGTTATACGTAAATACGAGGCCTGTTTAAAAGAAAGGGTGAATTTTCGCGGGCTGTGTACATTCGATTATCGATTATCGTGTTTTTTTTTTGTTATGTTGGTACACATATGTTTATCATATGTTAGCATTATCAGTCATTTTGGATTAGTGGTTTGTTTTTGACAACTGGAAAGGTTAGTCACGTTTTTGTGTGTTCTTCGATTTTTTACTTTTGAAAAAATGGATCGAAGAATAAAATCCATGATTTGTTTTTCCACAACTCCAGGACGCTCATCGTCATTTACATCTTCGCAGCCTTCTGTAAAGCGCTTGTACCACTTATAAACACTTTTTTGAAACAAAATAGACTCGCCGAATGCCGCAGTCAACATTTTAAGTGCGTTGGAGCACTTAATTCCATTTTTAACGCAAAATTTAATACATATTCTTTGATCCATTTTTTTCAAAAGTAAAAAATCGAAGAACACACAAAAACGTGACTAACCTTTCCAGTTGTCAAAAACAAACCACTAATCCAAAATGGCTGATAATGCTAACATATGATAAACATATGTGTACCAACATAACAACAAAAAAAATCGATAGTCGAATGTACACAGCCCGTGAAAATTCAAAATTCACCTTTTCTTTTGAACAGGCCATGTATGTAGTACCAAATGATTCTACTGTATAATAATTATTATCCAAGCAATAGCTCGTCAAAGTGGTTATTAAAGGTCAAACAAAATCTGAGATTTTTTATAGTACTAGGCTAAAGCCGGTTATATATGTGCTACATGCAAAACCAACAGTTTTTTCAAAATTGTAACATAAAACCATCATCCTATAATAGGTATAAAGGTTGTCGATAGCCTGGCGTGTAGGATGCTCAGAGCAGTCGAACGAATCATACAGCATGTACCGACTTATTCCCCTTTCAACACGAGCTATGCTTAGTAAAAGCATCCATACTAAAAAACTTACCGTTTATAGCTTATTTAAAAAATAAAAAATCAACCCGTCTTTAATCATTGTCAACAGATTTTGAGCAAAGCACCCAGTCAGGCGGCGGAACCCACAGAACCTAAGGAAGTAGATGGTAGCGACGTTTCCCCTGATGAGGTGGAAGGTGAAATCAGTCTGCCCACCGATGCGTCAAGTCCCGTAGAAGCTCTGCAGTCCAGGATCAAGGTGGCCAGACACCAGGCCATTGTCAATCACCTGAGCTCCAAGATGACACCGGCGCAGCTGATGGAGGAAAAAGAGTGAGTCTCAAAAAATTATTATGATCGTGCTGCTGGAAGCTTCGTTTTAAGTCCTACTGACTGCAGGCACTAATTTGGAACTTTTAACCTAAACGCCCCTACGCGAATACTTGTATGCACATATAATACGCACAAATGTATGTTTTAATTTTCATAGAAAATGTGTGAATGTCATAAAAAGTGCCACGCATATAGGCAACGCAACCAGGGTTGAAAAACAATACATGCTTAGCGTTGGGTGCATTGTGTATCGGTATTATGCTACAGTGGCGATGTATTTATGATGCGTCATAAAGAAAGAGCCCTTTGTCTTTTTTACGCGTACTTATTGTCACTAGTGGAAAAGGGACAGCAAGTGTTTATGATGATTCTTCTAGTATATTGAAAGTGCACTTACAGCGTGTTTTATTCATGCAGTTCAACCGGGTGCTGTTGAAAATAATATTACAATCTGAAGGAACTTTTGAAGAAACAGTAATTAGCATCCATGCTCGTGCTCAAAAATGTCACAAATCGGGGAATACTACGAATTACTGGATATCTTGCAATTATTTTTTTAATAACCCTTTGAATTCAGTCCTTTATTAAAAACTTCCATATTTTAATAACAATGAAATAAAACAACATACATGTTAAATTTAAAAAAAATGACTGATTTTAACACGCTTCGGCTTCGATCTCTGAAGTGTGAAAAAATTATTAATGTATTCGTAAAAAGCATTTACTTTGTGGCTATTAAAATTAACCTAAAATACAAAATGCTGAGATATATATACCTACATATTTCAGCATTTTGTATTAATTTTAATATTGTCCTGATGATGGAAGGGTACTTACGAAACCGGTAGACATAATACTGAATAATAAAGTGGTTATAAACAAAGTTTACCTGTTTTATTTATAATTATTAATGGTTTAATTTTTATTGATGTTTAAAACAAAACACGCTGTATATAAGCTATGCATCTGTGTGAGTACTGTGCTTGCATCAACTATAGACGAGAGACCTATAACCATTATCCCAAATCCATACATCAAGAATGCAGTGAAAAAATATTATATCGCAGTTTAGTTATTTTCACCATTATTATTGTAAGGTATGAGGAAGTTCACTACAACAAAATTTAAACATTTTTTTCTTTATTTACAGGACAGAAAAGGCTCAGCTTGCAGCCATACTCAACCTTTTGAAAGAACAACAGGAAAAGTTTAATGTCTCGGATATGGGGGAATTGCAAGAACAACTAAGTCTTTACCGTTAATGAAACTTAAATATTACACGCGACATACCAAATATATTTTGTAACTCTTTCTTAGACATGTATTTTTGCACATCTGAATACTAAAGTCAACAATAATAATTAGTTATTTAAGAATATTATAATAAGTCATAATTTATTTTGAAGTACAATTTATAACAGGTCCCCGAATATGATTTTGTTATTAGGTTATATACAAATAGGTATTACCTTTTGTTCAGAAGAAGAGTTCTCAGTGCATGGTTCTCCTCATTTCCTGTTTATTATCCACAATTGACAGTTTTATATCATTTCCAAAACACATAATCTAACCTCTAACCAATCTGAAAAATCTTTTTGTAACCTCCATGTTTCCCTCTTTTAATCTATCTGTCAAAATAATTGTTTTGCTTTTGTTTTAGCTTAGAAAATGGAACATATTCAAATGAAAATTTTGGAAGAAAGAAGTACCTACCCCAATTTCATTGTTTTTTTTCATCATATGAAATTGTGCAGCAGGTCTGGTGTACATTTTGGGATATTTTATCTGATTAGTTTAAAGTTGTTGCTTCTAGCCATTTCATTATTAATTTATCTTCCCCTCGATTTACCGTTTGCCTTACCTCTCTAAGGGCTTGTAGTATTATTGATTCAAAAATTTATTATTTTAGTACTTGAAAGAACTGAAATAATATTAAAAAACTGTTTTTTTCTTCTACAATTGCAACTCGCACAATAGTTACATAGATTGTGCAGGGTGCCGAAAAAAAATCAACCGATGAACAATTTTTTTAATCCATAATTACTACAGCAGCAACACCCAATATTGCACAGATAAGTTTGTACATCTGTACTTGCGACCGGTTAAGAACCACTGCCCTAGACTGAAATAATCAGGCCGACGCTGTCAGAGCCAAAATCATCTGGTATCCTTGGTTGTGTACATATTTGTATTTTAAGTTACTCATCGATTTAACAATGTACCATTAGTTTTGATTGAAGAAATGGCCTTGAATACTAATGTAAAGCAATTGAAACATATATAGACATTGGATTATATGCACTAACAATTCAAACAAATGTACGAGTATATACCTAAAATGTACAATAAAAAAAGGAAAATGTACAAAATATGCATGTTCAATTGAACAAGCTAAAAATAGATACAAGGCCTAATTCTGAGCAGTGAATGCATTAATAAATGAGGGTACTACTTGCAAAGTCGATAAACTCCATAAATCTCTACTTCGAGATAAATAAAGAAAACGGTTATTTGCTTACTGGATGTTAGATAATATATTTTTATTGTTGCAACATATTCAAGTGGGATAAAAAAAGAGCATGAGAACTATTTTTCCTATTGGCTGAATTTTAATAAAGATGGCGACGAGTGGAGGTGATGAGTTTCATAAGAAACGTCCAATTTCAAACGTAATTTCCCGGGATGTGGTTCTTAACTTTTTTAGAGTCATATATTTTCTCTAAATACCCATATGATAGTGCCAAATAAAATTCAGCTTTTTTTTTTTCCCTTACTAATGTTAGAAATTTCTCTAGATTTATCAGATTTTCAAATTCTTTCAACATTTTTTTCATCAAGCTTTGAATTATGAAAAAAACATAAAAAATATAACACAATACTTTATTGGAAATGAAAAAAGGAAACATAAAGGGCAAATGTAGACAAATTAGATCTCTTTACTGCGCTGCCATCCTTATTGCTACATACCATGCATCGGAAGTGGAAGTTACCGACTTTGCAAGTAATCAAATAATCATTTGATATTCTAACAAACTCACTATTCTCAAATATTTTAATGATGTTTTCAATCTAAAATTGTACAATAAATATTTTAATTGTCACACTAATGTGGGACCAAAAATCCAAGAAATTCAGGAGACCCTTAGATGACCACGTATAAGAAATAAATGTCAATTGAATCATTTCATACTAGTTGGTAAGTTTTATTGTAATAAATACATAGTTTTTATTATAAACTTGTATGTAGAATGTTTGCCAATAGCAAATAATGTAAATTATTCCAATATTTTTTATCCAAGAACCAGATAGCCAAAGATGTCACCAAAAATACATTTAGAAAATAAATAATATTTTTGGATTTGCGCTTTGTCAACATTTTGAACAGCCTTGCAGTGTCCATCATCAGGACTGTTTTTTTTTTCATGTAGTTCAACATCCGAAAAAAAGAACCAGCGTAAAACCATTAACAGGGAAAATTAATACATTTTTACTGATATAACATTTTATATAGTTTTCTTCTGTAACTCATCAGTTTATAAGCATTCCTAAACACCTGTCTTCGGGAGTAAGTATGTATTTTGTGAATTAAAATGTGGAAATAAAACAAATTATTATTTTTTAAATAAATCTATTTACATAGAAAATATTTTGAGAAAAACACACACATGAAACTTCTGCTATAAAATATAAGAGCTACAAATTAAATACTAATAAACGACAATGGAAAATGTATGTCCTGTATAAATAGCATACAATTGTTTATAGACGAGACTGTATGAAAAATGTCTCGAGTATATAAATTAACAATTATGTACCTGTATTAATATTGTGCAGAAAAAATAAAAACAACTGATGGGATTCATAATTTTTTCCGGGATTCTTAGCAATATTCCCACTAACTTTAGACATAACTCCCTATTATTGCCTAACCTCCAGAAATTCTACATTTTTTTCAAGTATTTTCTAATATGTATTTGTGGTTAATCCGAATAGAAAATTATCATGCCTTTATAAAATTGCTTTAACTTTGAGGCCTGCTAATCGCCTATAGCACGCACTGCACCTTTCAATTTACAAACTCGCGGCGGATCGGACAGACCGCAGCGAACAAGAACCTTCCCGTGGCGCATCGGAGCGAGCCCGTGCGTGGTGGTTTCTTAAAAATAATTTTAACCTTACCAATGTTGTACAAATCTTGCTGAACTTTCAGAGGTTTCTGCTCGAAATTTACACTGTCTTATCACATCACTTCGGCTGGAAATAATTTCTGTATGAATGGCTAATATTGCACTGAACCAATGATTTTTCATTGGCTTAATTTGTAGTTTCACTATACGTACCGCATCGTGAGGAACGCAACCCCTAAATAATGAGGGATCACTGAATTTATTTTTCACGGGTGTTTTTATCACTTTAAAGTTTTGCGGATAATGTTAAGCCAAATTACCAATGAAGAACTGGGATTACAGAACTCAGAAAAATAACACTACACTTATTATACTGACAAATCTGCCATTACAATTGGTTTATTTTTATATATAATATGCCTTATGCCTACCTCATTCTTTAGACATTCTGCCTAGTTTATCAATATCGAAACGGAGACAACAATCATTATGAATAACACTTATAAATGTTCCCCGGGACAGCTGTGCAGTAATTTTATAAAAATTAAGTTAACTTTACAAAATTCTGACTGGTAGGACCCCACAAATGAAAGATTTATTTTTGTGCTGCGGAGTAAATTAACCCGGCAACTTCTTTACTCAATGGAGGCGATCAAGCTCTTAGCAATTTTCGTAGATATTTTTCATTTTCACCTACAAAAACTGATTGTATTATTTGTTGGGGGTAAGAAAAGTAAAGTTATTTATAAAAACACTTTATTTAAATCATTAATTTTATCAGCTAATTTATTTTACTTAGAAACAAAAAAAGAAACAATGGTTAATGGTATTTCGATGTTCACCCAAAATGAAGTTTCGCAATAGTACACATTCATCGATAGTGCAAAAAAAAAAACACCAAGAAAAAGATTGATCTGCATCACAACGATGATCGTCATAACATAAAATGACAACAGATGTAACCTATAAGAATTTAGTTTTTTCAAAATTAGCTAATGTAAAGGAGTTGCGATTTGTTCCACCGGGACACCTGGATTTATCAATTATATACTTGGGATAGAAAGTCTCAAATAAAATTTTATTAGATATATTTTAAAACAACATGCTTCTAACATATACATAAAATAAAACAGATGATGAGAAATTGGCTGTTTTATGTTCTCTAGTATTAAAGTGACTGTCTTCTATGCAAGAGTCTGCATGTAAAGTATTTATTAAAATAAATCATCAAAAATTTGTCAATTGTTTACTGTAAATTACTTTTGACCAGAGATAAAAGTAAAGTGTTTTCTGGGTAGATCTCTATTAAAAAGTTTAATATTATATGTATTATCAATTTGTTCCATACCACTGACCATTTAAAAAAACTTATGTTTATTTTAAATTAGGAAAACACAGATATTGCAAAGGTTTGAAAGATGTGACTCTGATGCATATTCCACATGTACGCTTTTCTAATTTAAAACAGTTTGTGCCGTCTAGTCTCCGCTATAAAATAAATATATATTAAACCACCTATGCAGGACAAACACTATTCAAAAACTGACATTGAATCAAAACGCTGCAAAACGAGGTCATCGGGTGAATTTATCAATATCTCTGGACATTAGATATAAACCATAAACTGAGCACTTAGCGTAAAACGTCTGTGATGAACGAATACGTGTTACAATTTACCATGTCCAGCCACATATATTTAGTTAATCTAGCTTAACACCTCACCGCACAATATAAATTTTTGTCCTGTTCGCATTGGGAGGCAGAATGCCCCCTATACGAACAGGTCGTATTGAACAAAATGTTATCCAAAATATGTATCGCCCTTCGTATTACAGCAAGATGTAGACATTTCTTAAATTAAACCCCTTGGCTTCGTGTCAGCTTTTATTCGGTGTCATCGTAACGGATTCTGCAAAAAAAGAATTTTTTTTCAATAATTGTACAAGTACTTTGTGGAACTATATTTAATCAATAATAATTGACTGAATAAAGAACCATCGATTCTGAAACCTGTAGATAATTTGACAGTGGTCAAAATTAAGATTCTTAAAAGTTATTTAGTGGACACAGTATGTGGGTAGATTAGAAATGGGGAATATGGGGGGAGACTTTTTATTCACCTCTGGGAATTGCCCCTTCTTTTGCTTAGGCGTCGGCCAGAGTCCTTGCTGCTGAGAGTAAATCTTTTGGTGGACTTGGGGGCTACTCGCAGGTCCTTGGGAGAGGCGTTCTTCTTAGCCTTGACCTGTTAAAAAAAATATAGTTGAGACAGATGAAGGTACAAGCCCCGAACATATCTACGAAAATGCACCGTCGTACAAGTACTGTTTAGGTTTTTAATGATAATAGGCAGGCAACCAACACAATGTACGTCATTGATTAATAATAATAATAACAGTGAACTTATATAGCGCAATTTTGTGATCTTTCACCTCAAGTGCGCTTCATACTAAATTAATTATGCTAATAAAACTAACTAACAAGGAGAAAATAATATGTATACAAATTAAAACTACCTAAAATCATGATCGTTATCATAAAGCATGAGAGAAAAAGGTTCAGATTTGGGTATAACAGTGCATGTGTACATCAACAGATTAAAAAAACAATTTACCAGAAGCTAAGGGTATAAAAATTCAGATGAAACGTATGAATTCATATTAACATATTTGTCAAATCCAAGAAAAGGAAATTAGATCGAGGATAGTTAACTCTATGGCTGCCATTAACATGCATCGGTGTACGACGTTTCAGTGCCAGGACTGCCATTTACACCGTACGGTGTAAATGGCGAGTGTCAATGTTTCTTTGATGATATTTCTCAGTTCAAGCCGTAGATGGGGCTAAATATTGTTTCATAAAATAATATGAACTGTTTCTCAGCGACATCTTTCATAAAAGTTGATAATTTATATTTTTTACACTACACAAAGCCGCATCCAAAAAAGGACTAAAGTTTTCGTGGGCCAGTCGCTCAAATCTCCCGCCATTGTAAAGCCGTGTGTATGTATGTCACGTGGTTCTTACCATAGCGAAGCAAGTGGTTTTTTTAGTTACAAGGAAATTGTGAATTAGTGTTTTTTTCTCGAGTAGAGAATTCATGTATTATTTTGTCGTGTTATTTAACATTTTATTATTTTTTACCTAATTCTTATTCTCATTTTTCGTGTTATTATTAAAAAAATTTTGGAAACAGATAAAGAAACGTAACATTAAATATCCCTAAATAAGTCAAGACGCGATCTAAGTTAAGAAGATATCAGAGAATTCTTTTTCGATCTTGAATCTGAATTTGAGGAAAGTGAGGACGACTCGGATATAATAACGCAACTTAGTGACAATAAAGATGAAACTATGGATACTGAAGTTATCCAAACAAGTGCGTCAGGAAACTGGACTTTGAATTCGGGATATTTTCAAGAAAAAAAAAAATTTTAGAACGGGTGAAGCAATTTCGAAACCAAATTGTATCTAAGACAACATGGGTTTAGTAGATAATGCTTAAATGATGATAACTAGTACAAAACCCCTACAAAAATCCATTATGTGGCATAAGAAAATTTTCTTCCGTTTGATTGATTTATATTTACTAAATTCGTATACAATGCACAAAAATATATTAGATTCCCAGATTATCAATTATATGTGATAAGACAATTATTAGAAAAATATCATATTAGATCGCGCCCTGAAGTTCGTGTACGTCACAAGACTTGCCATTACGTTTATCTGCCAAAATGATAGCTAAACATATGCCAAAACAAAAAAAACATTATAAAAAACTGTTATGTATGCTCAAACACAAAACTTAGACCCAAAACAAGAAACTTGACCAAATACATGTGCAGTGAATGTGACGTGCGGTTTTGTGTTTGGCCATTTAACAATATTCCACGAAAAAAAAAGAACTTTAGTTTAGAATAGTTAAAATATAGTGTAAAATCATTTGCAGTACAATATTTATTATTTAAAGTGTTTTATATCAAATCTACCGGGCAATTAAATTTAACAAACATTAAAATTGCTGAGATGGTAATTATATTTTTATTATGTGAATATCGCACAAGAGTTTAACTGCCTGAAACCAGTAGGAGAATGACATCCTTAATTTGGGTATGCCGTGAAGCTGAAGGCAGTGTGGAGGGGAAGGAGATTCAGCGCCCTTGAGGTGGTTTTCTTTCATAAAAATGGTGCTATAAAAATCAGGCAAATATTGTTAATATGGGGAAGAGAAAAGTTGGGAAGCACTAGGCTATTCAGGTTTGGTTTTGGATACTGAGAGTATCTATCACTCTGGATAAAAATATGTAATTGTTTAACTCAATTGCTGTTATACATTCCAAATGATATTAATTTTCTGAACGCATCCAACCCCCACGAAATCAAAAAAATCCCCAGAAATGCTAAAACTTTGACTTTTAGCTTTTTCAATTAAACGTGCCTATTTTGAACCTTTTCCCATTTTTGTATATTTTAGGCAATTATTTGCGTACATATAATCTAATATCTATTTATTACGATGTTAAAGTTGAGGTACGAAATGAAATACACAATTGCGAAAAAGTAATCTTGTTTACTAGAGATAAGGACTTGGAGATTATTACTTTGGACATGAACTTGGTGATGAGATCATCACAGCTGAGGTGCTCTTCGGGCTCCCAGGTGTCGTCTCGGGTGCTCCAGCCCTTCCAGTGAATCAGGAACTCCCTCTTGCCGTTCTTCTTGAAGTGGACCTCCACAATCTTCTCCACCTGATACAGACAAAAGAACCCCAATCAATACAGACAGTGGACTGTGCTTATTTTTGGTACTAACCGTACTAGAGTTCGAACTGCCTGGAGCTAAAAAAGATTTAATTTTCTACCATTTCCTAAATTTAGGTTATATTACGAGGATGAAGGAAGAATGTTGGTAAGTGGGTCCATGGCTATTCACTACAGATCTAGTCACTACAGATGTCTAGAGCCATTTCAAGCAGCTTTTCAATTCTGACAGTACATTTGCGGTGCATTCCAGAGTGGTAGATACACTCGATGTCGCCCCGGTGGAAGTCTACCATTCAGAAATAAAACGTTGTTTGAAATAGGAATAGCCGTGTTCAGTGACCAGATCTGAATAGTCGGGTACTTTTTACCCTCTTCAACTTCACAACATACTCCGATTGGGAATGCTATAGTCCAACTGACTCCGGGCAGTTGGAACTCTTGTGGTATTTACATTAAATAAAACCTTATTTGAGTTTAAAACCAGTTTTGTGGGTCACGGAACTGGACAGTTAAAATCACAACACCCAGACTACTACTACGATATTTTTGTACGGCAGCAGAAATTAAACCTGTTACAGGCGACTCGCAGCATCGACAATATGCAGTCATTGCCTTCCAGAACAGTGTGCAATTGGATATTGCTGATGCAACAGTTTGCAAGGAACAATTTAATGTTGCCGATGCAGTGGTTCATCTGGAACGTTGCACCGAGCATTTAACCTTCCCATAGTTTTTGGAGATCATTGAACCCAAACAATGTAGAACGGTTAAGTGTAAGAAAGAATAAGCGTCATACCTCGTACTCCTTGGATTCATTGCCATCGTCGTCGTCTTCATCATCCCACGCAGCTGCTGCCGAAGGTCTCCAGCGTTTCCCCGTCTTTTTGGGCGACTTGGACCCCGCCTTGGTGGTAGATTTTCGTTTCTTTCCAGTGGTCTTCCCGTTGGACTGCTTGTTCTGCGGAAAATCAATTAACCAATAAATGTTTGGCATAAATATGATTTTGAAGGATGATCGGAGCGAGTTGAAAGCATAAAAGTACTAAGAGGCTATAATAAATTTAATCACAATAGAGGTTATAGGCTGAGCAGTATCTGAGTAGTAAACAGTATAAAATAATTAGGATAATTACCTGTTGCTTGAATTTGGTGATGAGTTCAGGGCAAGCGACGGTGTTCTCGGGCTCCCAAGTGTCACTCTCGGACTGGTAGCCCTTCCATCTGATCAGGAAGTGTGTCTTGCCCTTTATCTTCTTTGAATCCAAAATCTTCTCCACCCGCGATCAATATAACTCAAATTAAATTCCCGATATATGCATCTCAAGGGTAGATGGATGTTCTGGCACAACGTTCATATTTGCATTCCAAACGTTGAGATAAGTTTATAATAAATTTAAGACACGTCGTTACAAATTTTAGGAAACTAACTTCATTATGCCTTATTATTGCCGTGGTCTTCGTAATGCAGGGTAGGAATAATTGCTAGGTTATTATGTTCTACAGTGAAATCAAGATGAAGAAACCTTAGCGAACTGAGCAATGCTAAGAAAAATGTTAGGAAAATTGATAATCTCATCGACAATGTATCAAATGCAAATTGGCATTGCACATGGAGGACTGTTTTATTTGATTCCACATCAATCCTACTGGATGATTAAATATCACAATTGATATTTGTTAAAACTTCGTAGTTACTTAGTTGGACAACATACTGAACATATACAATGACAATGTATGTGGGGGTTAACAATTATTGATAAAAAAATAGCTGTTATTGTAATAAATAATATGAACCCGCAAAATTCCAAAAATATATTTCGAATTTTCTCAAAAATGGCCCCACAAATAAAAAGTAGTAATTGAATTTTAAAAAAGTTGAAAATATTATAAATCACAAAAAGGGCGGTAAAAAAGTTAATGGCTGCCATAATCACATTAAAATACAAACATACTTTAGTAAGGAAAAACAATCTTTGGCCGAATGTTTTATAGAAATGAAATCATAGATTTCGGCCATCACCGGGAGCACAATCACAACTCTGCCCGAGCGCTGCAACTTGTAACCTAACCAACGCGACAATTGACAAATAAACAATATCAACACGATCGAGAATGTGTGCCGCCGGTTCGCTGGCCAGCAATGAATACAGCCGATGCTGATGATTGACCGAATGCCATTACAAAGAAAGTAGATGATAACAACGGTACGCTGCAATCTAACATAAGCGATAGTAGTCGACTTACTTCGTATTCCTCGTCCTCGTCACTTTCATCTTTTCCTTTCTCCACGGCTGCTTTCTTGGCTCTGGACTCCCGTTTCTTGGGCGGATCCTTGGGGGGTGGAGTGCTTTCTCCAGGAGTTTCTTCATCTCCCTCCGTTTCTAAACTATCGGTTTTGGCGGTCTCTTCGATACCGTTTTCAGCCTTCGGGGACGCTTCCTCCGTTGCATCGCGTTCAACATCGTTCACAGAGTCGTCTTCGTCCATTTTACCTGTTTTAGATTTGCTCTTTCTCATAATGTAAATGTTTTGATTTTAAATCAGTACACTTCACGAGTAAAGAACGGAGGCAGCTACGCGGGTGTAGGAAATAATGCACAGTAGAGATGTCGGTGATTTTGTCCCGGTGACTTTGCTGTCACTGAAATCGTCGACATTATTGTTCTGAGGAACCGGTTCCTTCTGAAATTTTAATCAAAATGAAATTTTATAGAAAGTACAATTAAGGTTCTTCACCCAAAGATAATAAACCTCACCCAACGAAATTGATTTTTTTCTAAATCCGAACATATTAGCACACGGACCAACTTTCCCGCCACTGGGAACTGGTTCCAAAAGTAACCGGATAAAAAGCAGGTTTCATTTAGTCTTCGGTAACTGGAACCGTAGAATTGCTAATTGCTATTATTTTAAAAGAAGTTGAAGGAATGTAAATTGAAAATAAGATATTTATTTTTAAAAAATCTAAAATTTCTAGAGTTTAGAGGAATCTAAAAAAAGTTAAAAGAGATTTGTTTCATTGAATAGTGATAAAAAATGTATGGGTTAAAAAATTGACTACCTTTACCCCTTTAAATTTATTAATAAGTAAAGTAACTAGAACGGAATGTGCATTCGGTCTTTTTAGCAAATAAAAAATAGTTTCATACCCAAAAAACCACATAAAATTAATAAGCTTGGAAAAGTTGCGTCGTCTTTGAAATTTAAATGAATAAATCGTTTTCCCTTTTTGTCAGACTGTAAATTATTTAAAAGTGTCCGATTTATTTGCCACTCACTGCAACGATGGTAGCGTTTTTTCACGATGGGTTCAATTAAATATTTGATGACTTCATTTATATCCCTATCATCGCCACAGGCAACTTACTTAATTCACCGTGGAGTTATTAAAATTCTTTAGTTGGAGAAGTCATGGCACAAAAGGAGAACTGGGGGCAAAATCAATAGCTTAGTTAAATCAATTTTACCACAGTCAACTAAAGATGGGTGTAATAGAATTAATTTATGTCAACTCAGAAGAAAAAAAATGAAATTACATACACGGAAATCAAAAAAAAAATCTTTTTGTAAGTTTCAATACAAATCACAAAAAAAAACTTTTTAAATGAATTTACCATATCTTTTGTCGATTAAACAACATTTACATTGAGCTATGGTTTGTTTATATATTGTAACGATACACCACTATTTTTGAGCAATAGTGTGTATACTATTGCTTAAAGATATGTAACAATGATTGGGCTAGTTATATTATGTTTAACTTTTGTTTCTCTTTCTGTATCTTGCTTTTCTTTATCATAAATTGAGTTTTTGTAATTTTGTATTTGATGTATCCTTTGTATTTGTATTTTTTTTATTGAGTTTTTATAACTGGATTGTTCTTATGTAAATGAGAACATCTGTTAAAACCCAGTATATATAAATGAGAAACAAAAAAAAAAAATCACCTGTTCACCGAATTATTTCTAGGGTGGAATGTTCTCTCGATTAGGGATTTTAATTGAAATGCTTGTCTTGACTACTACGATACAATGCCATCAATCAAAGGCATACTGCCGATAGCCCTATTGTAACCTCTCCCTCTTTTTTATAGACGACGCATGTATCTGAAAAAGAAGTTACTACGGCTCTCCCAGCGGCTCTAATGGCTGATTCACACCAACGTCCGGTTCCGCTCAGTGCCGATATTGTTCCGCAAGAAAACTTATTGATATGGTATGAATATCAATCAAGGAGTATGTGTCAAGACAAATTTGTGTGGCAGTATATCCTTCTGCCCACCCTTGTGATATTTAACTACTTATTTAGTTAAATAATTATTTTGAAGTGTAAAAATACTTACAACGCAGATTTTTTTTTAAAACCATTTTTTATCACTAAATAATATTTTTAATAATTAATAATTAATAAAAATATTATTTAGTGATAAAAAAATGGTTTAAAAAAAAATCTGCATTGTAAGTATTTTTACACTTCAAAATTAATATTTAACTAAATAAGTAGTTAAATATCACAAAGGTGGGCAGAAGGATATACTGCCATACAAATTTGTCTTGACACATACTCCTTGATCGATATTCATACCATATCAATAAGCTCTCTTGCGGAACAATATCGGCACTGAGCGGAACCGGACGTTGGTGTGAATCAGCCTTAAAGCGTCAAGGCAAAAATAAAATGTTACCTCCAGGGTCAGTTACTATCATTTATTAAATAATTTTGGAAGTCGGATTGATACCACTTTTTTGTTTGATGCTCTACAATATGTAAAGTAAGAATCCTTTTTTTTTTCTAACAAGAGCCCATACATATATTTTTTAGAAACAAATAGTTTTCTCGGGTACTCGCGAGCTTAAGCCTCCTTGATTACCCATAAAACAGTTTTTTTATGAACCTGCAAAAACCTTGAAGTAAGGAACTTTGTTCAGATTGCTAGGTTGATGCAATCATTTTTACATTGTTCACATTGTCATTTCCAAACTGAGCAATGAAACTTTAAGATATATCCTCAGAGAAATAATATACAAGGAGGGAGCGATTGTGTAGTCAGGATTGTTGATTTTTTACTCACTCGGTCATGGTTAGGGCTTGGGTATTTATACATCCATTTAAAGCACATGTCGATATAATGTTTTTGTTTATTTGTATAACCACTTTTTCACAGTATTGTTATAAACTAAAATGTAGGATAAAATCTGAAAAACCGTTGAGTTATGTCCTGTCTTGTCGCATAACAAAACGTAATGGGCGGAGTCATTGGAGACGCGGGAGACGGGAAACATGCTTACATACCAAAAAGTAGTGCTATATTATGTTAGAACTTGTCTTATCTCTTTTTCTCTCACGGTTCACTACGTAAAAACCCAGAAAAAGTGATTTATCGTACATTTATATAGGTTGGGTAAAAATATTTAGCTCTCTCTCCGTATATATATATTTATATATATACGCTCTGAGGATATATTCATGTAACTGCCAAAAAGATAAAACTTCATGTTGTCGGTAACATATTTGAAAAAATGTTCAGTTTGAAAAATATCTCGAAACAAGAGTGTTGAAATTCGGTTATTTTTTTAATTTTTTTTTAATAGTTTATTCCAGATCTCAGGGAGGGTGGTGCAATCCCATGAGTTCCATATAATACATAGAAAGATAAGGAAAAATAAAAAAAAAATACAAAGATAATAAATAAAAATAGAAAACATGATAACATGGTAATAAATAATAGCAATAAAGAAATAAAATTAAACTTCGTTTCAAGACATCAGGAAATGACTCCATTGTTTATAAACGGGGCCCTGCAAGAAGTCCAGTGCTGCCATCACAAGATTATGAAACTACTAAACTACTCTACATAATTATAATAAAACACTGTTTAAATTTAAACGATTGTTAATTTATTTTACAAATTTACAAAAAGGACCCAATCTCTACACAAAATTGTTTCCTATTCACATAACATCTTAAATAAATATTTAATCATCAGAATGTCTATACCATTTATTACCATAATTGGCATAATTTCTTGCTTGGTTCGCTATTATGCCTTGATCGAGTACAACGAAAGATTTATTTGAAGGAGTCTCATTGATTTTCGCATCATTTTGTTGGAAATTATTCTTGGACCATTGCTTTCGGCCCGTTTCCCTTGGGCCCATCGTCCAGTCCCTCTGCTGAGAGTTTCTGCTTGGAGATTCTGCTCTCCAGTCAGAATTTTGATCTGAAAAGAAATTTGAAACCGGTTATTATACAACGAAACATATTATTTTTGAGAGAAATAAAATTACCAAAATTATCAGAAACGTAAAAGATGCATCACAAAAATGTGACATCATTTTAACTATAGTTTTTTTAAAGTAATTAAGAATAAATGCGAAATAAATCAACGGAAACTAACTTTGCTCTGTTAGATTAATATGACAATATTAGAGTTATAGAACATCGAAGGACAGAAACCATTTGTATACCTAATGATTAAACTGCTAAAAAGCCCTCAAAACCACTATCAGAATTTATGGGGTCTTTAATGTTAGGCATTACTAGTGTATAAGAAATTAATGCGTAATCGAGAGCACATGTAACTGTGACCGAACATTGGGGCACATTTAATATGTGCCCGCCTTCCGAGATATCCTCCATTTGCAAACGCAAACCTTTGAGTACTTAAAATAAATAAAGTTTATTGTGGGGGTCGGTAAAAGCCAATATTGCTCCCCCCTCTCTTCGAAATTCCATAGATCAATAACTAAGTAGTGTCCATGCCCTGTTGCATAAAAATATCTACGGGCCTAAAAAAGAGTTTGGTAATTTTATATAATGTTGAATTTTGTGTTATGCTTGTATGTTGATGAATTACATCCTTTGCTAGGTCTCCTAGTTGTTGCAGTCGGCCTGGAACCAAAACCTTTTTTGGGCTCGTCCACATTCGTGACGTGGAGGCGGTATGAAGGAGAATCAGATCTTCTCCTGGGCGATTGTATGCTGGTAGTGGATGCCCTGAAAAATGAAATAAATATATCATAAAGTAGTGGAGATGATCGATATCAGGACAAAAGTTCCTCGCCAAAAAAAAATACTAGTCGGTAGAGATAGAACTGGAACTGGTTGGAGCTCGCCCAAAAAAAACACGAAAAGAACGGAAAAAGATATCGACATTATATTTTTATTTGCGAAAATTTGGAACCGGTTCCTCGGAGAAATAATATCGACGGTTCCAGTGACTGGCTAGAAACCGATTATTTTTAACCGGGACAGGAATATATCGACCATCTCTATAAAATAGGTCTAAAGTTGGGAACGTGTGCTCCTTCTCGCCCTCCTTGCTGTTATTAAACTGCAAACTAACTAACTAACCATCACGCCGTTTCCCCGCAGGGTAGGCAGAGAGGACGGACCGCCATACAACTCTGTCTTGGCACACACTTCTTGCTTCATTTACATTCATACATCGTCTCATACATACTCTTCTGTTATTCTGACTCTTCACATGAGCCGATTCAAGTATTTAATTTACTTGATCGTGCCATGTCTTTCTCAGGCGTCCTCGACTTATTCTCCCATTCACTTTCGCATCATATATTCTTTTCACACTCCTTTCTTCGTTCATTCGCTCTACATGCCCAAACCATCTAAGCGTCCCTTTCTTGATCCTATCCATTACGCTCATATCCGCCTTGCATTCTTTCCGGATATCCACATTTGTAATCCGGTCATACATGGTTTTACCGCACATCCGTCTCAAAGATCTCATTTCCACAGCATTCAGTCTACTTTCATCCTTCCTCTGCCAGTTCCATGCCTCACTGCCATACATCAGGGTTGGTATAAGCACTCCATTGTGGACTGCTAGCTTCGCTTCTTTGGACAATTTCTTATTTGCCCCAACAGCGTTCAGTCCTCCATTAATGGAGTTTCCTGCATTCACCCTTCTTTCAATATCCTTATCAGCCTTTCCGTCTCTTGTAAACATACTTCCTAAATACACAAACTCATCCACTTGCTCCAAGTATTCATCATTCACAACTATACTGTTCTCGTACTCTCTCTTTCAAACACCATCACTTTGGACTTACTTACATTCATCATCAACTCATTTTGCATACATACTTGGTTCATCCTAGACACGAGAAACTGTAGATCTTACATATTGTCAGCAATCAGCACCGCATCGTCCGCATACAATAGGCAACATACTTTAACATTGTTCATTTTCGCGCCCAAGCCCACACCTTTCAATTCTTACATACAATTATCCATGTGCAAATTGAACAACCACGGTGACATTACACAGCCTTGTTTTACACCTTTTGTGATGTTAAACCACTTCGTAAAATCACCGTTCACTCTAACACATGCAACGCTTCCCTCGTACAAGGACGTGATTGCTTGTATAAGATTCGTGTTAACTCCATACATGGATAATACCTTCCACAATTTGTTCCTATCAACTCGATCATACGCCTTTTGAAAATCAACAAAAGCACAGAAAAGTTTCTGGTTTTTTGCCAAAAACTTCTCTGTAAGCATCCCCAATGAGAAAATTTGATCCATGCACCCCCTTCCACTCATGAAAGCACCTTCAATGTCCCAAATTTTGTCTTTTGTTTTCATTCTTACCCTTTCAATCAATATTCTACCATACAGCTTGCCAACTGAACTTAGTAAGCTTATAGCCCTATGGTTCCCACATTCCATGCGTGAGCCTTTACCTTTTACAGAGAGAGGCATGATCACAGCCCTTCTCCAATCTAATGGCGTGTAACCCTCCTCTAAACACTGGTTAAAAAGTTTGCACAGCCATGTGAGAACTATACGGCTATCTCCTTTAAAGTATTCAGCAGCGAGATTGTCGAATCCAACAGCTTTACCATTCTTCATGCATTTAATCGATCTTTTTATTTCATCCATGCTGATTTCGACAACATTCACTTCATCATCATTCATACCTGATTCAACACTGGGAACACTGTCACTTGGGGTGCTTTCAAAAACCTCTTCGAAATATTTCATCCATCTTTCTTTTATTTCTTCCTCATTTATTAACATTTTTCCATCTTTCGATTTTACAACTTTCACGCATCCGCTTTCTGGGCCGTTTCGGGACCTCTTGACCTCCTTCCAAAACAATTTAATGTTTTCTTGGAGGTGATTTGTCATTTTTATTCCCTCTTCTTCTTCCAGGCGTTTCTTTCGTTCTTTCACTCCAACACTTACTCTTTTCTTGCATTCCTTGTATACTTCTTTCGCTCGATCCCTCTCCGCGCTAGAAGTACTGCCAGTCGCTATCAGACATAACCATGCTTTCTTCTTTTCTGAGACCGATGCTTTAATCTCGGACTTTTTAATCTATAACTGAAATCGAGCCACGATTTAAAAACTTATAATAACGATTTAACGATTCGTATTCATGGAATTAAATAAAATATTGAAGTAGTGATTACATTTTTATAAGCACACCGTTTCCCACAAACCTGAAATCGTCATTTTTAGTGTCAGTTTGATGAATGCAAACACCAAATTTGCTACTGCTAGTGTTACTATATTTAAAAAAAAGCGTTCAGTGGAGATTTTTATAATAAGCATAACAATTCAGACAATGTTCAAGTGTTGACGTAACAAGCTAGAAAAGTTAGCAAGCAAAAAAATATGGTTTAAATTTAAAAAAAAAAACGATACGCATCAAAAAATGTTAATATTTAGGTATTTTCAGAAGAAAAACCTATTCACATGATTTTTTATAGATAACAAAAAAACACAGAACTGGCTTATTAAGTACTGATCTGCAGAAGACAACATAAATAAAATTCTTTCATGATAAAATTAATGTTTTACTAAGATTAGGTTAAATTAAAATATTTATTCATACCTCCGCGATGAAGGTTTGTACAAGTAAGAACTTTCGTCTTTCGTAGGCCCCACCCTCTTCTCTTCTCCGTCTGTCCCCTTTGTGTAAATTATCTCAAAGGGAGGATCACGGTGATGATCAGCCCGCTAAAATACATATTTAAAAAATTACTAATGGAAGATTTGGTATTTTTCTAACCATCGACAACAAATTATAATGATCTAACAAGCAACACCACGAAATTGGAATGTGTTGGCAGCCATTTTGAACCAGAATTAATATCTGCAGAAAAACTATGAAGGTTTTCAAACTTTTGTATGGTTCCCCTTTTGGCTACCTTAAAATTTGTTTAGCAGTACAGCTTGAAAATCTTAATTTTGCAGTCGGTGGCGTCGCTAGTGTGAATTCTGCATTTCAAAAAAATGTGAATTGAAAAAGTGCTTGTTAACCGCATAGTTAAGATTGTCAAGCTGTGGTAGTTAGATTTTCATTTGAATATATTTTTTGTTGTTGCATGCTACTTAGTTGAAAATCTAGTGCGTGATGCCACTTCAAACACTTTTTCCCTCGTGATCGAAAGACCGCCATTTTGCTTTGGATTTTTTTTCTCAGGTTGGCAGCATTTCTAAAAACGTTTAAGTGATTCAATCTAAGATCCTACTGATTCTAGCCAATAATATTTTTCTACGGAATAACAATTAGAAACCTTTATCCATTTTAAATTAACTGGAGGCTTTAGTTCCGCGTTATCGGGGGATCTGTGGCGGGGGAGTCTTTCTCTAATGAGATAGTCTGTATAGGCCTTCCTGTACTCCGGTTGGCTCTCGAACAACTTCTCGTCCTCGACGGTTTCTGGACTTTTGAGACGAGGCGGGACTTTCGGAATGTCAAAGTGCTCACGGGTCTTTAAATCTGGAGGTGCTTTATATTCCTTTTTTGAACTTAACTCCTGGGAAATAAAATGCATTAAATATCTTCGTGCAGTGATAATATTCATATATTTAGTATTCACAACTAATCACACGTAAAAGTTGTGTTTAAAATAACCACAGAAGAAAGAATAATGTGGACATTATTATCTCTTCAATAGAGGGAAATGACTATGCTTTGCATTAAGTGTGGTCTCAGTTAATATTGGGTAGTATAGTTTTCTTTGATAAACAATTTTTTGGTCGTTAATACCGCACAAGAGTTCCAACTGCTCCCAACTGTCCGGAGCCAGTGGTACATGCCATCCTCAATAGGGGTATGTTGTGAGATGGAGTGGAGAGGGGAGAAGAAGGAAATGGGAAGAGGAAGGTTGGAAAGAACCTGGTTGTTCAGATAAAGGCGATACCTAGAGATCACTCTAGAATATGCCGCAAATGTACTATGTATTTTTTTTAGTTTAAAGAATATGTGAAGTAACACAATTTTTTTAAATTGCGCATCCCGGGACTCGAACCCGTAAACTCCGAGCCGAGGATCTTAATCGCTCGGCCAGGGAGGTTGTCAAAGATTGTTTAATGAAACAATAACTTATGTCTTTATTGTTTTGAGTGAGGAATGTTGCATATTATATTTGTGCATTCGATAACTATTTTTATTTCCGCAGTTTTGTGGTTGATTTTAACCATTACATTTTTTTTTCAAATCATATCTATGTACTTCAATAATGTATGAATCTATTATGCATGAATACAAAATATTAGTTGATAAAAATTTGTATTGAAAGTGAAATTAAATGCATTTATAAAATAGTTATAATCTGTCACAAATGTATAGGTAACTCAACCAGAGTTGTACAAATAATACATGCTTAGTATTGTGTGTATTGTATGTCGGTATACGCTCCAGTGGCGATGTATTTACGATGCGTCATAAAGAAAGAGCTCTTTGTCTTGTTTACACCTACTTATTGTCACTTGTGGAAAGGGGACAGCAAGTGTTTACGATGATTCTTCTAGTATATCGAAAGTGCACTTACAGCGTGTCTTATTCATGCAATTCAACCGTCTGCTGTTGAAACTAATATTATAATCTGTTTTGAAGAAACAGTAATTAGCATCCATGCTCGTGCTCGAGAATGTCCCAAATCGGGGAATACTACGAATTACTGGATGCCTTGAGTTCATTTTTTTTTAATACTCCTTTAAATCCAGTCCTTTATTGAGAACTGTATTTTAAAAATATTTAGTATTTTAATAAAAATGAAATAAAACAACATACATGTTTAAAAAAAACGCTTTGGCTTTTAATCTTTGAAGTGTGAAATAATCAGTAATTGTTAAAAAAAATAAAGCTTTCAACAGAACACGCTGTACGTAAGCTATGTATCTGTGTGAGTACTGTCCCGGCCTCAACTCTGATTGAGAGACCTATACATAATTAGTGTATTCAATTGTTGATACTGTTGGACTCGAGTAAGCTATGCGAGTGTATTGTACATAGGGCATGCAGGTTGATTCGCTTCACAATAATTAAAATAAATCTCAAGCAAGCTTCGCTGACCTGTTCATGTCTTACGCTTGCCAAGGTCTGCGAGTTGGCCCTCGAGGGGCGTCCTCTAGGCGGCCGGCCAGCCAATCTGTCCTCGGCAGGCTTGGGAGATTTCCTCCCAGACCTAGGCCTAAAGTTTTCCGAAGGCTTATGCTCGTCTAAGTAAGGCCTTAAATCGCTGGTGAAATACTGAGGCGACGCAGCCCTCCGGCCCGTGACAGGCCTCTCAAGCTTGCCCGCGTTATCTGTGGACACAGGAAGACTGTCCTCAGGATTAGGAAGTATGTTTGTATTTGCAAGCGATGGTACGTACGCCGAGTTGTTTTTTGATTCTACGTTTGACATATCGTCTAGAATAAGGCTGTCTGCGGGTTTGCTAGGAACTTGTTTAACTAAAGGCAAACTGACGTATTTATCTTTATATTCCGGAGTGGAAAACATCTCTCCTTCCAGTTTGAGGTTGGAAGTACGGAACAGAGATGGCCGTCTCTCGATGGGAAACTGCTTGTAAGATTTCGTGTACTCCCCCATGAAGTCATATTCTCCTTCACATTTTAGGTTTGATGGATGTCTTATCATTTCTTGTTTGGCTCCGGGGATAGCATGCTCTATGAATTTAGTGAGGGTCTCTGAAAAGGCGTCCATCTTAACGTCGGAATTATCGTGCAGCCAACAAAGCTCTGGTTTCTTCGTGACGGGGCGATGCCTCGGGAATTCTACAAATACTGATTTGTACTCCGGTAAGTGGTTAAACTCCCCCTCGAGGTGGAGGTTGGATAGCCTTCTCGCTAAAGGGGGACGTTGGCATTTGTCGAAAAATATAAACTTATCTCTGTTTTCTGTAACGGTGTTAAGGTCGCCTTCTAGCTTCAACTGAGTGTCTCTTCTAAGCAGGTCGGGCCGTTTTGAAAGAACATATTCGATAAACTGATCTCGTTTTTCTGTTTGAAAGAGCATGTCACCTGAAATAAAGGTTATTGTTTTCTTTACAGTTTCATGCCTATATACATCGACTAAATCAGTTTAATGACTACGAATGGTCATACCTTCGGGGCGGAGGTCTCCCTGTGGTTGGAGCCGCACTCTGTGAGGGGCTCGGCCAACGGACTTACCTACCAGATCTTCCGAGTGACTGAAACTCCTTCTCATGTGTATATTTTCCTGGAATAAGACAGCTCATATATATGCCCAAAAATATTATAGAATAACTTTTAAGTTTTGTAAAAAAAAAAAAATATATTGATCGCGAACATAGAAACAAATTAATAACACATAAGGTCGTTGGTCGAAAGGCAAAAGGGCATAAGCGACACTTTGGTCAAAAATGAGTTAAATATGCAGTTTTGATTAGTTTTTATTTCTGCATCGAATGCTATAACTCTCGTTTGATTCTAAAGAATTTTATGGCTCTTCACCCATCTAAAATATATTTACCATTTGTAAGAATGCTTGACTCAAGCGACACAAGTTTGGCACTTTTTTGAGCCTTTTGTCGCTTTAGGTAACTTAGTGAGAGCATTGAGTTACCTTTTATAAAAATCCAACCAGGTACCGAAGACTTACGAATTATATTCGAAAACAAAAACAAAAACTTTAAAGTGCTCTAGTGTGAACTTCCCAAAATGGCACTTCAGCTCTTTTGCGTTTCCGGCAACGATATATATATTGATTGGCAAAAATAAAAGCTGGGTCATCAACCCATTTACATGATGTTATGTATAGAATACAAAATAAATAGTTATATTACAATCGAGTTACCGTAGCGAAATTTAATCATATAATGTTCAATTTTCTATCAACTTTTTCTAAAATTGACTCCACCCTCTATATCACCTTCACCATGGGCATAACCAGGGGCGCTCCATTTTTTAAAATTATTTATCTTGGTAAATACAAACAATAATAATATTTGGATGATTTGTATTTCGCCGTTTTTGTGAAAAATCACCTCAAGGTCTCACTAGAAAATTCCTTATTATCAATTTACCGCCCGCCTCCGATAACACCGCGATCGGTAACCTTCGTAAGTTTTCGTGCTGAAATTTGCGCTTTCAACTGAAATGGTTGGAGAGATTCCCCTAGTTGACATATTTTGAATATAATCGTGGAGAATACTGCAGCTCGTGACCGAGTCTTTCTTCAAGTAAAAAAATGCACTAGAAATATTTGAAATCCAGGCAAAATCTGGATATCAAAATTACAAGCGAAATTCGGAGCTGGCAAATAACTTCCTTAAAGTAATGTTTCCCAGGCTTTTTCAGTCACCGAGAGAAACCGACAGCCATAGGAAAACTGAAAGAAACTAACGCTGTCGTAAAAATAATTATCTTCTGCGGCAAAAGAGGCATTCTCTTGAAGAAAAACGACTCGGTCGGGCCCACATTACAACAGAGCCTGGACAACCGCTCGAAAATGATAGTAATTTTCCGGCACTGTTGCGGTACGGGGCTGAGTGTGGGGATAAAGATCTTTGAAGAGCGTTTGGCCACTTTTCAGAAGAATGCCCTCTACACAAGGCTTCAAATCCAAAACGAATTAATTAACATTCACGGTTATTTAATTCAACATAAGATAATCGACCGCGTAAAGAAAGTCCGATTGTTTGCTATTTTCGCTGACGATATCGCTCTTGTGGAGCAAGTTTAGTTGTGCTTACGAAATGTTGATTCGGAAAATGTAAAATGTCGGAAAAGCATCATAAAGTTGGAGATATTCTTTGAGTAAATTCTAACTGTTGACGTAGCAGGGTCCACAGTAGATATATTTAAAAAAAAACAGAAGATTGAAACTCTAATGGAAACAATTGAATATTTTTTAATGTACCTTTTTTCCGTTTATTTTTCTTAAACCCCCCTCGAAATCAGAACCTGGCTACGCCCGTGACCTTCACTCATCAGTGTCACCTAGTGAAGTTATGCTTAGTGAAAAAGGTTGTTCCATAAATGTCATAGATTACAGTTTCTTTAAAAAATGGAAGTAAGGATTTCCAAAAATCCATTTCAAACTTCCCTCCCACAGACACAACATAATATATTTTCACAAAAAATAGCCTTTTCTTCAACGCTTATACTGTGACAGCTTTGAAAATGAAGGCCAACTAAGAAAATTATACAGATTATATAAGAGTTTGTAGTGTTGATACCAACTTTATCTTCCTGTTGGTGAGAGGCCAGATCGACCAGGGACCTGGCCACCAGCGCGGGAGGTCGGAAGCTGTAGCCGTACTCCGAGGTCACGTCTTTTAGAGACCCGGACTCGAGGCACAGGTTATCTCTGGCACTCTCTATTTCTATAAGGTGAATATAATTGCATGTTAAATACAATTTGATAAATATGAAAGGTTATGCGAAGAAGGGTTCCTAAAACCAAATACTTTATTCGGGTCATGTGAAGAGTCAGAATAACAGAAGAGTATGTATGAAACGATGTATGAATATGAATGAAGCAAGGAGTGTGTGCCAAGACTGAATTGTATGGCGGTTAGTCCTCTCTACCTACCCTTGCGGGGAAACGACGTGATGGTTAGTAGTTAGTTAGTTAAATTAAGATTTCACACACATAAACGTTACTTATAATGGCTTTGGCTATGTTTAGTAACCAGATCTGAAAATTCAGATAATAACCAATTTTCTTCTTTCTTTTCTCCTTACCCTACGTCATTTAGTTTCACAAATCTCTCAAATTGGGAATGCCATATAACACAGGCTTGCTTAGTGAGGCAGATTACGAGAAAAAACTAAGTTATATGTATTAAGCAAATACGGATAATGGTCTATACTTCTATTTGATTAATATTTCTGTATATAATATATATATATATATACTGTTTACATGAATGTTTTTGTTTCTCTTGTTAAAATATTACTAGTACCTACACCTTTTTACACCCTATGTATTTTATATGATTATTCTGCTTTTATTTTTATTATTTTGCTGTTATTACTGTTAACTGTATTTAAATAAAGATTTATTATTATTATTTTTAATGCAAATCCACAAATTCTGAGCAAAAGAAAGCGTAACTTAAAATGAGAAATAATACGAGTGAAAAAGGTAGGTACCTAGTATAAATGTAAATTAGTAATAGAACAATGAGGAATCTATTTATTTACTTGATATAGGTATTAAAAACCAGATAGGACATCAGTTTCTATCCACTACCTGCCTATTTTACAGAAACAACTCATTACATCAACCAATATTTTTTAAAATATTGCTCGTATTTTGCCTTTTATATCCCCTTCTGAATTAATTTCACTAACAAAGATGAAACAATAATAAGCAATATTTATTACCCTGGGGTTTCCTTCGGCTGTACCAGCGCAGTTCGTCCACCGTCATGCCGGGGGGGAGTCCCGCCCTCTCCGCGCCTCCCGCCCCCGCCCCAAAGGTCTGGGGACCGGCGCGTCTGCTGAAATAGAGGACAAATCATCAGGTAAGGCGACATCATACGTAATTCTTATTCCTAACTCTTGACGAGACAGTCCAAGGTTTACCCTCTTCACTGGCATGTCGTCGTAGCGTCTTCTATGCCGTCTCGCTACATTTATTCCCTGGCGGAATTGATGGGGCACAAAGCGACGTGTGAAGCCCTAGACTGGCTCGCAGACCAGGATGTTCCCCAACTCCACCACACAAAAGGAGAAGAAAAAGTGTCCTCTCTTCGCCTAGGTCTCGGCCCCCCGGGCAGTCCTGCCGAAAGTAAAGAGCAGGAAAGAGCAGAAAATGAAAGCCCAACATCGACAAGATAAAAGTTTTTTATCAACGATATCGGTTATTTGTCAACATTTCCGAACTAGACTCTAGGGGCCCTAGCTTGAAGGAACAATATATGGAGGGATAGCTAATTTGTTTTACCCAACCCATCCGAAACTGTAATAAATCACTGTTTCCGTGTTTTTACATCGTACACCATGAGAGAGAAAGAGACAACAAATTTCTTGGCACGCTTCTATATACTGTCGTAATGTTCTTAAGCTGGTTATTTTCGCTGGTTAACGGCGGGACTCCGCCCAAATTTTTTATTTTGCCACTAAACTTGACACAACTAAACGGTTTTTTAGGTTAGATGCTATATTTTTGTTGATAAAAATACTGTGAAAAAGTGGCTATACGAATACACAAAAACATTATGTCGATATGTGATATGAATGGATGTATAAATACCGTAGCCTTAGTCTTAGCCACGCCCATTTGCGCCGAGTCATGTTAAAATCATCAAAAACAAGTCCAAAACTGACTTCACTGGCTTTGGCTTGGGCTACCTCTTGTATACTCTAAGGGCCCTAGCCTTAGATGAATTAAATAATATAGATACGTTACTGAGACAAAGCGCCTGGTTGCGTTGTGAAAACTGTGCGATAAAACCATTTATTCAATTACATAAAGTGTTTGATAAAGTACAGCACTTGTAAATCGTAATTAGGTAATTGTACAAAATGCAATCAGTGTGCTAACTGGCAAGTTCCCCCTCAAATAGTTACTAGGCATGACCGATTAGTAGCTGAGTGAAAAAACGCGTCGGATTCCCACCCGGGCGTCGTGGGTTCAATTCCTCTGCTAGCTAAGTCCTCCATCATTGCACAAGCAACATTTTCCGCTTATTATGATGGCGGTAGGAGTTTTTCAAACAATGTCAGGTTATTCGTAACCCGGGAATGTTTTTGTTTCTTTTTAAATAAAACAAAAACGGAAATGAATATAAGAATACCTGGTTAGAAGTAATTGTATGTTTCTTGCGTTGCTTCGTTTCATAATGCCTCATTATGTTGCTGACCTGTTCACGCAACAGGTATATTGTGGCAGAAAGGTAAAAGTTGAAGGGACTAATTTTGCAAACAATCAAACATTGAACTTTCACCATTTTTCTATGTGGTATGCGATACTGAGCTTTTATCCGATTAACATAAAAACCCATTTTTCTTAACATTTTGAACTGGGAACTCACATTTGTAAATAAATGGTTTAATCCTCTTTAATTTTCCTTCTATGGATAAATAAGGCATTGAGGTGGTCGCCAGTGATGGTATTGATGCCGAGCTAGTGTTCGCATTGTGCGAATTAATATGCCGACTACACCGTAGAATACCCTTAGAGTAACAATATAAAAATACCGTCCTAATTATGAGTCAAATCGTTCAAACTCGCAAAATATAGATCTCTCTTTATGCTCGGTTCTATAGACAAATGAGAAAAAGAGACAAACAATTGTTAATAAGAACATATGATTTGGGGCGTGCTAAAAGCCGTGTAGCCGTTTTTCAATATATACTAACTTCACACTAGTTTACTTCTGTGAGTCGAATTGACAGATAAAAAGCTTAAAATATAAATAATTACTTAAGTCAATTTAGTGCAATATTAAAAAAAACGATATGGCTATATGTGCAGTTGTCGGTTGCTTCAACTGAAGTAACAAAGGACCAAAAAATCAGTTTCCACAGATATTTATCCAAGAATTCGTATTTTTTAATTTGACCTCAAATATTTAACATGCTAACCTACAAAACAACTAGTTACCTACACCAATATTTAATTAATCTTTGGATTTTTTATTTCGATTTAATAAACTTCCGTTTAAAATGAGTTTTAATGCATTTTTAATATGTTTTACTTAGAGAGATGTACGGGATTCTCAGGTAAATTTGTAAGAATGGGGATTCCCTGTTTAGTCCAACATCTGAACGTATCCATGTTTTTTCTTTCCTCATGGTAGCAACGCAAAATTGTTCGCGAACAGATGAAGACGGAATAATGTTTTTCTCTTTACGGTTTTCTTCGCATCCTATTGGCTGGTAGCTTATACGCCATACCTCCTGTGGTCAAGCTTTGGTCATAAACTTGCTACAATATTTCGCAAAGTTAGGTCTCTAGGTTACTCTAAGAGAATACCACATACTGGACTACTTTGACCAGAACAACTTACCGCATAGGGGGAGAGCTGGATCAATTGGACCTGCATATAGAATATAATGATAAATGACTTTAAGTATACAGTTTATAAGTATCGGTGTTGAAATCCAGGAATTTTTACATTCAAATGCAATTAAAGCTCATGCTTCCCTTGATGTAACGATATCAATCCATCATGCAGACATTCACAGTTTGCACAGGAGCGGAGCGCGGAATAAAATTATCCAACGAATTTCAAGTAGTAGTTCGTGTTTACCCACCATTACTTGTTACTTTGAGCCCGAGAGTGGAGTAAGAAATGTACTGTAGGTGTTCCAATATGCTAATTATCACTTTAATCAGAATCGTAGACGGTAGACTAGTAGACGTGGCGAGTAATTCATTCAGGTAAGTGTTGTGTCGACGTATTTATGGTGGATTTTAGAAACTCTATGATTTGAACGGTTAAGTTTATTGAACTGATTAATTTGTGAGTAAAACATCCCAAGTACACGAACAGAACATAAAACAATCTAGTCAAACACAAAATAAAAAAGCTGTGGTACACGAATCATTTGTCACGAGGATGTGCAACATTGTAATAGTCTAACAACATGTAATAATAACATGTGAAACTAACATGGGAGAGTGGCATTATTATGATATTTCAAATAAACCATGTAACAAAGTGAATTATATACCGCACAATACTTTAAATATCCTTAAATATCACTCTTCACTAGTTCGAAGTCAAGTCGAATATAATTCGTCTGTCTGGTCCCCTCACTTTAAAATCCGTAACATAAATTTACAAGATACATACTAATTCGGTCTACCTATTGAAACCATAAATTATAATTATTTAATGAAAGAATTAAAATTATTAACACTCTCAGACAGGAGGCTTGTTTCCGATTTGACTTTTATTTTTAAAATTGTTAATGGTATTATAGACGCCCTGATTTACTTAGCTTGATTACCTTCCATGTACCTAACAGAACCACTCGCTCTAAAATTATTTTTTTAAATGTAACGATAATATCAGGACTGAGTCATTTAGATACTTGCTTGTACCTAGGTTGCATGCAGTGGGTAGTTTTTTTGCTGAAATAGTAGATATATTCTAACTACACTGAACTAGTTACAAGAAGGCCATAATAGCATACCTCTTTCAAAAATATTACTGTTAATTTATTGCATTGTAATATTTTTATTAACTTACTATGCTAATCATTTACTCCATATTATTTGTATGTCTCTATTGTTTTATAGTATGTACTACACAGTTATATAAAAGCCCATAAGGGCGTAAATAATTAAATAAAAATGGGCACAACTCTAATCCCGAATGGTTCGAAAACAAACATTCCTAATTGGTGAATCAGTGTTTTCTCCCTCTCATATAAACAACTTATTCATATGATAATAGAAAATATCACATTTTGTGTGATTCTTTGATTTTTTATTATTTAAAACTAAGGATCTCCCCATAATATGATTGAGATGACATCCCACCTCCTGAGATAGAGAGGCTAGGTTACGTTTGACTTCCAACATTACATTTACAATTACAATTGGCATTACAACTATATAGCCTCAAGTTCATTCTTTACGACTTTACCAAAACATTGACTTGACCTTGGGTTTGACTTGAATGTTCTTTCTAATGTATATTTTGTCCTATTTTTGTCATTGCTTCATTGTAACATTGGTGTTCTTTCTCTGTTGCTCTTTTTCCCATTTCGTGTTTCGAATTTTTTGATAATTGGACTATAAACAAATAAAATAAAGTTCGAGAAAATAAATTTGAAAAGCGTAAAGAATATATAAATTTCTCAGCTCCCTTCGATTTCACTTTCTGAAAACGGAAAAAAGCGTGCTTGCATTTCAACAAATCAGTATTACGATGCCCGTAAAAATGCACATAAACTCGGAAGAATAATTACAACATTTAACGTTTCGTAGCCTAACTTTTATCCACTAAAACGTTGGATTTATTTGCACATTTAATAGACGCTAATATTATTTGATAACAGGAATTTCATAGTAAAGTTATGTTTCGTTCGGCTTCTGCTGCACGCGATGAAAAATGCAGGCAAAAGTAAAAATGTTATTTGTGAATTTGAAATGAGGGAATAGGAGGTTTGAACATGATGTTTCTGCTCATAAACAATTTTGAAAAATGAAAAGCCAACGTCAAAAGTGTAGAAAACCGAAGGTTGGGAATCAGGGGTGTACAATTCGATCGAATGTCCAGCCGACTCTTTTTTTTACATTAACTCCACACATGAGGCCTCAAGGGAGATAATTTCCCTCAGGGCCTATGTCATATTCGGCGATGCTGTTGGAGGGTCTTTTTGAGGAAAGGAAGGAGTGAACCTGGGTCTTGAAGAGGTCAATGTAGAAGGAGGGTGGAAACACAGAGACCGACAAATTGTTCCACAACCGAGGGAACATAAAAGACAGCGACCCGTTCTCATGTATTGAATGTCAACCGTGAACAAATATTGGGCGAACGTTTGGCGAGTTTCTTGACTATGCACTGGCGCCGAAGGGATCAATGACGCAAGTTGCTCGAACTTTGTCTGGTTGATTTTATTTATTTATACTGTATTTTAACAGATGTTCTCGCTTACGTGAGAACAAGCCAGTTATAAAAACTCGGTAAGTGTACGAACGTAAAAAAAATAAAAATACAAAGAATACATCAAATATAAAATTACTAAAACTCAATCAATGATCAATATAATACAAATAAAAACAAAGTTATATGACAAAAAGTGATACACAATTTAATTAGCCCGTCATTGTTTAATATTATGCTTAAGCAATATACGGAAACAGTACAAATTATGGACAGAAATTTCTACATTACTACACTGATTATATAGTAGACACATTTGAGACAGAGGGCTAAAGTAGAAAATAAAAACATTTAAAAAACAACATCAAATATAACTTTTATTATTTTACTGGACCGGTTAAATGATGACGGCCATCTTCAAGACAAGTACAAGTGTTTGTTAACCTACGGCTTATATGACATTTTGGGGGATACACAATTTAGGTTAGCCCAATCATTGTTGAAATATTTATGCTTAAGCCGTAGCAGGACATTTTTCCTGAAACAGTACAAATTATGGACAGAAATTTTACATTACCACATTAAAATTAAATCCACCAGACACAGTTTCAAAATTAGAAATAATAGACAATATTATTTCTGGATGTACTCGGCTGGAATAAGGCGCTATGGCGTCTTATTTAATTTTCTGATTTTGAGCTGACAGCAGTTGACATTTTGTCACTTGTCAAATTCAAGTAAGTAGGTACTATCCCTTGAGTCTCATGGCAGTCTCTGAGGTGAGTGCACGCTATTTCACATACTTGAGATCCCTGAGCCGTATGTGTGGTAAAACTATGTAGGTAGGACTCTACCAGAGTGGTGGATACTCTCAGTGTCACCCTGGTGAAATACCAAAATGAAGGATTGAAAGGTTGTTTTTAATGGGTTTAGCCTCAAAGCAAGAATATATATGGAGAGAGAGAGCTAAACATTTTAACCCAACCTATACAAATTTGCGATGAATCACCGAGTTTTTACGTTTGTAAACCGTGAGAGAGAAATAGATAAGACAAGTTCTCACACAATACAGCTCCGCTTTTAGGTATGTAAGCATGTTCTCCGTCTCCCGCGTCTACGGCGACTCCGCCCACTACGATTTGTTATGCGATATAACAGGAATCAACGGTTTTGTAGGTTATTTCCTACATTTTTGTTTACAACAATACTGTGAAAAAGTGGTTATACAAATAAACAAAACATCATGTCGATATGTTCTATGAATGGATAGCCGCGCCCCAGTCAGTCAAAAATCATCAATACTGTCTACACTACCGCTCCCTTCTGATATATTATTGCTTTCAGAGTTTAGCCGTGTTTGGTATAGCCAGGTACTTCTGAATCTCAGAGTACATCGAGTGGTAGCTATTCAAGACAGTGTAGTCAGTTTTTGATGATTTTTACCGGACTCGGCAGACCTGGGCGTGGCTAAGACTAGGCCTTGGGTATTTTTACATCGATTCATAGCACATGTGTACATAATGTTTTTGTTTATTCGTACAACCACTTTTTCACAGTATTGTTATCAACAAAAACATAGCATATAACCTGAAAAACCGTTTATTTGTGTCGAGTTTAATCGCATATGAAAACATGAGACGCGGGAGACTAAGATCGTCCTTACAGTACATAAAAGCGGTGTGTGTATTTTGTTGTCTCTTTCTCTCTCATGGTGTACGACGTAAAAACACGGAGAAAGTGATTTATCGCAAGTTTGTATAGGTTGGGTAAAAATAATTAGCTCTCTCTCTCTCCACACTTGTTTCTCCATGTTCTGAATGGCGGTCTTTATTCAGAGCGACACTGAGTTTTTACCACTCTGGAAAAACTTCTAAATGTATTAAATATGTTTTCGGGTGAAGGCGGGCACAATTAAGTCATAAAACGAAGAGATAAATCAAGAAATTCAAATATAATATGCATTTCACGTGCTCGCAAGTATAGGAGAGTTATCGCGTATTATAGTCGATATAAAAAATAATTATATTGGATATATTTTGTTTGCGTGTGCAGAATACTTTGTTCGGTTCCCGTCGGAGGCTGGCACCAGCCGTCCCCCCGCTGTCTCCCTCCTGCTGCCAGATACCAAACCTTCAGCGGTGCTGCCGTATCCGCCCATCCGCCCTTCCGCCCATCCGAGCCATTAACCCACTGACACGAACCCAAGAAGCCTCCCGCTATAAGCCTTAAGGCTTCGACGCTTTCCTATTGAAAGCTTTCTGCGCAGACACGTCCAACTAATACTGAGTTAGGCACGCGAAACAAAGCGATCTGAATTTTCTCTTGTAGCTTTGTGGAATAAATATTTTTTACCTACTCTTTGGAATAAGATTCGTGGGATAATTTTGCAGAGCCATTATTGTACAATCTTGAGGAAAATTTGAAAGGCTAGCAAAATAACTTGAAAGTAGACGATATAGTTAAAAATGTGTTTTTACATATTTACAGATGTCAAACAAACTCACGTTAAAAATAAATTTTAAGGAAAAAGACAATCTAAATTTAAACAACGGGATTAACAATGTACTTTCAGTTTTTGGGTAAATTTGTAGAACTTGGAACAAAATCGTAAATCACAGATATTTACTACGATATAGACTTAATAAGCGTCCATTCCGGAAATTAATTGACTGCCTCCGTGGTCGAGTGGTAAGACGCTCGACTGCGAATCCAAAGGTCGCGGGTTCAAACCCGGCGTGCGCCAATTCATATAAAAATAATAAAAAGTATATTTACGGCACGTTCCAGAGTGGTAGATACTCTAAGTATCGCCCTGGTGAAAGACCACCATTCAGAATCGAAACGTTGCTTGAAACGTGTTTGGTGACCAGATCTGAAAAGACAGGTACTTCCCAACCTTCCTCTTCCCAATCTACTTCCTCTTCCCACTACCTTCAGCCTCACAACATACCCTATTTGGGGATGCCATTGTCTCACTAGCTCTTGAAGGTTGGGAGCAGTTGAGACTCTTGTGCGGTATTCATATAAAAAAAAATAATAGTATACATACCCCATAGATCAACTTAAAATTGTATTAGTCTGAAGATGCTAATCGTTATAAGGAGAAACCATTTAGGTCCTTATAACAAAATGGTGGAATTGAATAAAATGGAGTTTCACCATGAATTAACAGTTTCAAAATTAGAAATAACCTTAGGGTCCCTTGAATTTTTTCAGAAATTTTCAGAACACCATTATGTCGGTATTTTTATATCTAACGATAATTTTTTAAACAATTTGTCTTGAGATTACTTTTTCAGTAAGGATTACACTTTAAAAACCCATTTGCCATTAAAATATCAACGGCTGTTGAAAATACATAGATGATAAAAAAGAGAGTGTATTTTTATACTTCCGACTACAGAATATGTCACAACTCACAAAAATAGTCAATCAATGCGTCCAGAAATGACATGATTGATGAATGAATCATAGTTATTTTAATGTCTCAAACCAATGACGTTACATATATATAGACACATTATAGCCTTAGAATATTAACACAAAATGTGGCAAGCAAAACACACACGTTACCAGTAAATTCATCATTCAAACATCGGTCATGTATGACAAAGATAGACATTCATAGAATATAATATATGTGTATGAACGAAACAGATCTGAAGTTCGGACTGCGTTCCATACTTGCTAGTAATGTTGAAACGACCTCAAGCGACGCGTGACCGTTTAGTACTAAATCGGCTTAAACACCGATCCCACCAACTGGCGTAATTATTGCTTGCACTTTGAGAGCGCTACAACGTGTCTATATATATGTAACGTCATTGTCTCAAACGCCTTAATCGTTAGTCCCTATATAATATTTTATAAAAATTAAAATAACTAAATAAGAAACTTCTTCTATATTATTCTAATGTTACTTGCTGGCAAGTACTTGTATGCAATACTATGCTAACTCTCATTCTGTACCATATCACTTATTAATTACTCGGAAAGCTCTCTTATCTGCTGAATCATAAGCCTTTTTATCTGTTTACCAATTCAAGGCTTGACTCATTTACAGCACAGGCCCGATAAGACTGAGCCTTTTGTTAAAAGTAGTGCCCAGGGCCGCCCCACAATATTTAGCGCCCGGTGCAGGGCACAAATTAATGGCGCCCTCCCCCTCCATATATAAAAACTAATTAAAAAAACCTGAAATATTATAAAAACTCAAATCAATATTTTACCCGATAATTATAATCACCAAATAATGACAGCGACAATAATATTTTTTTCCTGCTCACTGGTGAATACCTGATTTAATGAGTTTGACGGCCTCCGTGGTTGAATGGTTAGACTCTCAACTACGAATCCAGAGGTTGCGGGTTCAAACCCAGCGTGCGAAAATAATTTTTATTTTATCAATTTGTGTTAATAACACGTATAATTCACATAAGATAACATATAGATTTGTGGCACTGTACCGTTACGGATATGTGTAAATAGACCTACAGCCCTTTTGAGATTCCGGCGACGATATATAACTTGTATTGCTGTTCCAAATACACTATATTGTTCCTTAGATGAAATCGATAAATATAAGCTGTCTGCTGACATATGACATTAAAAAACTAATTATGGGTATCATTCTCCACTGACCAGCATGTCGAGACTTGTTAACTCAAGCCATGGTCGCAAAATTTTTGGTACCAGTTTAAATGATTTTTTACATTCTTTTTGAAAACTCTTAATTACTCTACCAAAACATTTGACTTGACCTTGGCTTTGACTGGGATGTTCTTTCTAATGTACATGGCCTGTTCAAAAGAAAAGAGGAATTTTGAATTTTCGCGGGCTGTGTACATTCGATTATCGTTTTTATTTTATTTTATGTTGGTGCATAAGTTTATCATGTTAGCATTATCAGCCATTTTGGATTAGTGGTTTGTTTTGACAACTGGAAAGGTTAGTCACGTTTTTTGTGTGTTCTTCGATTTTTTACTTTTGAAAAAAAAATGGATCAAAGAATAAAATCCATGATTTGTTTTCCACAACTCCAGGACGCTCATCGTCATTAACATCTTCTCGGCCTACTGTAAAGCGCTTGTACCACTTATAAACACTTTTTGAGATAAAAGTAGACTCGCCGAATGCCGTTCTACAGTCAACATTCTAAGTGGTTGGAGCACTTTATTCCATTTAACGCAAAATTTAATACATATTAAATTTTTGCGACATATTGTCAGAACACACAAAAACGTGACTAACCTTTCCAGTTGTCAAAAACAAACCTTTTTATCCAAAATGGCTGATAAATTTTTAACATTCTTTATGAAAAACATATGTGTACCAACATAACAAAATAAAAAAAACATTAATGGCTTGTAGCCCGCGAAAATTCAAAACTCACCTTTTCTTTTGAACAGGCCTCGTATATTTTGTCCTATTTTTGACATTGCTTTTCAAAATTTCAACCCTGGTTACAAGTTCCATCGTTTTACAACAGCAAGTCGATCATAATAACATTTGGAAACATTCCCCGAAACGTAAAGGATATTTCTTTCTCAAAATCCTTGAGATTGATTGTTTGGTATTATTTATTGAGCCCATAAACTCGGCTAGTAAAATCAACGAAGCTAATAAATTCAGTTAAGAGTTATCGGTAGAACAATAAAAGTGTACAATTAGGTCAACCTCTTCGCATGAGATTCCCAGAACGAAGGTTAATCATTTTACCGAGAAGGTCTTGAACATGTTAATCAATTATGCGTTAAGTTAATAATACTTTCAAAGAAAACCGTACGGATGTTAGCTTTGTTTGAATTTCAGAAAGCTTTCATGAACAATGAAGGTCACATATAAAATATTATTTCACAAATAATATTATGACGCTTGGTATGTTTTTTTTTCTCATTTTTATAGCATACACGTAAACTTGAAATATGTTTTTTAGATAACAAAGCTATTGACGAATTCTCGTTTTTGTATCCTATAAAACCTACTTAATTTTTTTTAAATTTAAAGATACTTGTGAATCAAATGATTTTATAATAATTCTTTTAACTCCACTATTATTATATACTAGTTTAAAATTTTCATTTTTTCTTTCTTTAGGCAATTTTTTAACTATCAATAATTGTAGGATTTTTACGATTTAAAATGTACGTATATTTGTATCGTATCCACTGTCTTTAACCCGGAGAAAGTGATTTATCGTAAATTTGTATGGGTTGGGTGAAAATATTTAGCTCTCCCTCCATATATATTCTTGGTCTGAGGTTCCTGACTATTCAAATCTAGTGGCTAAGCCTCAGAGCAATAATATACAAGAGAGAGCGTTGCTGTAGTCAATTTTGATGAGTTTTTCCGGACTCGGCTGAACCTGGGCGAGGCTAGGGCCAGGGCTGGGGCTAGGGTATTCATACATCCATTCATAGCACATGTCGACATAATATTTTTGTTTACTTGTAAAACCACTTTTTCACAGTATTGTTATAAACAAAATTCTGAAAGTATCTTTCACTTCAACACCATGAAAATATAAAACTCACGTGTACAAATATATTACCCAAGTGTATTTAAATAATATTTTTACCGAGTTCACCCAGTTTACCGTTACTGCACTTTCAAACAAAAACAGATAACCATTTCGTGTAGATTCTTATCAGAGGGACAAATTATAGTTAATTTCCAGCTAAAGCTTAGCGGACTTTCACGCAAATGCAACGGACTGGCGTTGTTTTATCAATAGGACATTTCAATGTAATATATTTTGAATTGTTGTTATTTATTGGCAAATGTGGGAATATTTTGAGGTTAAAGAGCGAAGAGAGGGAAAAGAGATGTTGAAGAGGAAGGTTGGGAAGTACCTGCCTATTGAAATTTGATTTGAAATAAAAATGAAATAATAGCTTTGTACAAGACCACAGATTTTATTTGAATTTTTATGATCGACCGGTTTTGCTTGGCCTAAGCATCACAAGGGTACAAAATTAAACTAAACAAAAAGTACATAGTGCGTGGTTATATTATATACTCGTACATAGAGAGTGAGAAAACAATTTAAAATAAAATAAAAGAACAGTAAGAAAAAAAATTAAACATTTAAATTATAACAAAGGAACAGAGAGAAAGAGACAGATAATATGTAACGAAAGAGGCAAAACGTTAACTGAGAACGCGATAAAAGAATAATTTGGAATTTAATGAGTTTACGGGAAATATACTAATATTGGATTACTGGACAACTTTAAGTGATTATTAAGAATATGACTACTAATTTTAATGGTTTTCTTTTTTTATGGTGTTTCTAAATTATTTAATCTGTTACCATGGCCATTTTTGTGGACAATATAATCACCTGTGCTTTTATTGAAGGTATATATATAAACACATTAAAATAAAATCTGTGGTCTTACACAAAGTTATTATTTTGTTTTCATTAAATATGTCAAAACACAAAATAATTGTTTTCTACGAAAATAGATCAAAACCTTAATAAATCAAAGCAACATAACCTAAAAACTTAAATACTGTACACGACAACCGGCATTTGCAGATTCAAAGAATGATGTCACATTTACTCAGAAAATTTAAAAGTTAGAGCTGAGTTTCATAAAATAATAGTGGAAACTCAGAGCAAGAATATATATGGAGGAGAGAGCTAAATATTTTTTACCCAACCCATACAAACTTACAATAAATCACTTTAGTCAGGTTTTTACGTCGTAAACCGTGAGAGAGAAAGAGACAAGACAAGTTCTCACATAATATAGCACCACCATTCGGTATGTAAGCATGTTTTCCGTCTCCCGTGTCTCCGGCGACCCCGCCGACTACGTTTTGTTATGCGACATAACAGGACATAACTCAACGGTTTTTTGCAGGTTACAACCTAAATTTTTCAGGGTTTTTTATCCAGTAAAGACCCTTTCCCTAAGAACTCACTGATGTAAACTTAAATTCAGTCAATTAAAAATAACCATCAGATGGTGATAGTAATAAGGCTTAATGAGCCACGGTATTAGTTAGGTAGACATTATGAGGGGTATTTGTATAAGCCCCAGCTAGTTAGCAGAGGATTACGAAAGAATCCATAAAATCAAAAAAAAAAACAAATTATTTTGTTAATAACAATTTTTTTGGTAATACACAAGTCTCAACTGCTCCCAACCGTCTAGAGCCTGTGAGACTATGGCATCCCAAATTGGGTATGTTGTGAGGCTGAAGGTAGTGGGGAGAGGGAAGGAGATCGGGAAGAGGAAGGTTGGGAAGTACCTGGCTATTCAGATCTGGTCACCAAACACGGCTTAAGCCATTTCAAGCAACGTTTCGATTCTGAATGGTGGTCTTTCACCAGGGCGATACTTAGAGTATCTACCACTCTTAATACTGTGAAAAAGTGGTTATATAAATAAACAAAAACATTATATTGACATGTGCTATGAATGGATGTATAAATACGTTAGCCCTAGTCCTAGCCACGCTCAGGTCTAGCCGAGACAGGCAAAAATCATCAATACTGACTACAGAAGCGCTCCCTCCTGCATATTATTGCTCTGAGAGTGGAATTTTTCAACGTGTATCTTTCATCATATCCTTGCCCTCTCCTTTTCCCTCAAGTGCCGTAGTCTTATTGGTTCCAGGAAGTTTGACCGGTTAGTGGCTGAGTGGACAAACGCCCTCAGATTCCCACCCGGGCGTCGTGGGTTCAATTCCTCCACTAGCTATATCCTATATTTTAGTTTATAACAATACTGTGAAAAAGTGGTTTTACAAATAAACAAAAACATTATATTTACATGTGCTATGAATGGATGTATAAATACCCTAGCCCTAGTCCTAGCCACGCCCGAGTCAGGCAAAAATCATCAACATTGACTACAGAAGCACTCCCTCTTGTATATTATTGCTCTGAGAGTGAATTTTTTTTTTCGTCACAAGATTTGGATAAATCACTGGTTAATGAAATTCTAAAAATAATGTAGAGCTTTATTGAAAATTACTACAGTTTCCTTATCGAAACGAAAGCGTGAGCAATCATTAACTTGGTACGCCGTAATTGCCAATGTTCAGTTGTTGGAAAAGTTATCCGATACAATCTGAAGGCTGTACGTAATAACTAATTCCTATCTGGGGCGTGCAGCACTCTCTTACGCCGACCTGTGCTCGGTAAATAAAATTTATTTGACATGTGTTTTTACGGAGCGAACGGCGCTAAGTTGCTCATTACACATGTTAATTAGTGGCGTAAATTAAATGGCTATGAATCGTGCATACATTCTACCCTGACGAGTTCCGTGTTTGAAGCTGTGAGAGCTTTGGTTATTTAATTATTTATTTTATTGTATACGCCCGAGTAGGCTTTCACATATAAAGCCTGATTCACACCAACGTCCGGTTCCGCTCAGTGCCGATATTGTTCGGCAAGAAAACTTATTGATATGGTATGAATATCAATCAAGGAGTATGTGCCAAGACAAATTTGTGTGGCAGTATATCCTTCTGCCCACCCTTGTGATATTTAACTACTTATTTAGTTAAATAATTATTTTGAAGTGTAAAAATACTTACAAAGCAGATTTTTTTTTAAACCATTTTTTTATCACTAAATGATTTTTTTAATAATTAATAAAAATATTATTTAGTGATAAAAAATGGTTTTTGATAAAAAAAATCTGCGATGTTAGTATTTTACGCTTCAAACAATTATTTAACTAAATATAGTTAAATATCACAAGGGTGGGCAGAAGGGTATACTGCCACACAAATTTGTCTTGGCACATACTCCTTGATTGATATTCATACCATATCAATAAGTTTTCTTGCGGACAATATCGGCACTGAGCGGAACCGGACGTTGGTGTGAATCAGGCTTAAAGGTTGACGGTGAAAAAATGAAAATTATTTGCACAAACAAAATAAAGAATTGTTGTAAAATAGAAAAGAATAGAGTTTGATTACATTAAATTAATATTGATTAAAGATATCGTCGCTGGAAAGACAAAAAGGCTCAAGCGACACTCTGGTAAGAAATGAGTTAAATAAGCAGTTTTGATCAGTTTTATTTTCTGAATCAAAAGTTCTGACTCTTTTTGATTGCGAAGACTTTTGTGGTCCTTCAGCCATCTAAAATATATTTACCATTTGGGAGAAGGCTCGACTCAAGCGATACAAGTTTGGGACTTTGTAAAACTTTTATAGCTTTGGTGTGAGCATTGAGTTAATTGTTTTTTCAAAAATACAACCAAGTACTGAAGGTTCATAAAAAAACTTTTAAGTGCGCTAGTGGAAACTTCAGTAAACGGCGCTTCAGCCTTTTGTCTCTCCGGCGATGATGTATGATATTATAGCTTTCTTGTATCTACATTCCGTACAGTTAAATATATCAGCGTACGTATTACCAACCACATGCAATCTAGGTACAAGCGAGTATCTGAAAGACTCAGTCCTAATATTATTGTTACAACTAAATAGGATTTTGGATCGAGTAGTTCTGGCTGGTATGCATAGACATAAAATACAAGTCACGTCATATTCATACAAATCGAACAATAAATGTGGCACGGTCTTGATTTAAGTTTCAAGGTTCATAACGCTTATGAAAAGGATAGCAATACTAAACAGAATGTGTATGTACGGATGAGATAGCTATATGAACGTCCCGCGTTACGAGAGTTGAAACAAACAATACATGCATAGCGTTGGGTTTATTGTGTATCGGTATACGCTCCAGTGGCGATGTATTTACGATGTGTCATAAAGAAAGAGCCTTTTGTCTTGTTTACGCCTACTTACTGTCACTAGTGGAAAAGGGACAGGGAGTGTTTTTGTTGATATTGTAAATGCGAGTCTTATTCATTCGGTTTGACACGCTGTACCTAAGCTATGCATCTATGTGAGTATTGGCCGGCACCAGCTCTCGTGGTGAGCAGTGGCGGCTCGTGACTTTTTAGTGTGCTAGAGTGGTAAGATTGAAAAAAAAAATCAACATTGATGTTGTTGTAGCCGAAAACATTTTTTTTTTTTTTTCGAAATTACAACTTTTTGTATGAATATTTTTCAGAAATCCGTGCAGTGCACCACCAAAACTGAAAAATCCTGAAAATCTTCATACAAAAATAGAAAGTTAACAAAAAATAAAAATCATTTTCGGCTACAACACACTAACAATGTCGTATTTTTCAATCTTAGCACTCTAGCACACTAAAAACTCACGAGCCGCCACTGGTGGTGAGTCCTATACGACGAACGGAAACGGTTGTCTTCCACACACCTATGTTTATCTGCATTCGCTATCTCACATTATTTCGGTTGAAGAGCTCCCGTTTTCCCGTGACAGCTTGTCTGTCGAACGAATGTTTGTGTGATACCAAACGCAGTAAATCTCAGGTATGTCTCGCGGACTCGGTTTAGCATATTCACACGCGTTGTCTTAGTAACGTATCTAAATTATTTAAATCATCTAAGCTGGTATGTGAAAGGAAGCAAGGTTCAGTCAAATCAGGGCTGTCTAAATACCATTGACAATTTTATAAATAAAAGGTAAATTATGGCGGTGTTCAGAGATCGCCGGCCTAAAACCGACGAAGTGAATATAGCATTAGACTTATGGAATGTAAATACTTGTTTTAACGTAAACAGTTAATTTATGTATGGCAAATTAAATATAACGATGGGAATTAAATGAACAAAAAAACTGCTTGTTTGACTAGTGGATTCTATCAATTATGAGCTATAGCATATCATGGGTTTGAGGAATATGCCTACCGTGTGGTGTTACATTAAATTTTTCATAGAAGTAATCATAGGAAAATAACTACCACTCGAATTAAACGTAACATATTCTGGATGTAGATGTTGATGGTTCCGAAGTAGCCATTAATAAAAATATATTTGTGTATTTTTATATGCAAAAGCTTTGAAACGCGCCTTACCACGAAAAGCGCTTTTTAATGGCATGTGTTTCTAGTTTGAATATTTATTTTTATCATTTCTAAATAATCTCTTTCTTCCAAAAAGGGCCAGTGTTGGGACCTTGGAATAACAATATATGGAGAGAGAGTTAATTCTTTTTACCCAACCTATACAAACTTGGGATAAATCACTTTTTCCGGGTTTTACGTGGTACATCATGAGACAGAAAGAGACGACAAAATTTCCTAAATTATCACACCGCTTTAAAGTATTGTAAGAGTGTTCTTCGTGTCCCGCTTCTCCGTTGACTCAGCTCACACGTTTTGATACGCGAAATAAATGAACATAACTCGACGGTTTATTAGGTTACATGCTATATTTTTGTTTATAACAATACTGTGGAAAAGTGGTTATGCGAATAAACAAAAACATTATGTCGTCATGTGCTTTGAATGCCCATCTAGCCATGCCCAGGTCTAGCCGAGTAAGGCAAAAGCTCACCAAAACTGACTACAGCAGCGCTCTCTCTTGTATATTATTGCTCTGAGGTTGGGACTTTGCAAAGCAAAGCGATTTATTTTATTAAAAAATAGTGTTTGTTGAGCAAAGTACAAACACGAACCATACAAGATAGAAGAGACGTAATCAAAAAAGTTTTTTTATAAAATTTAAATGGCTCCGCTGGGCAGGGAATGAAGCGTGGGTGGAAGAGAGTCGACCATCAAAAAGGCTGTAACATAAAGGAATTGTTGTGATACCTTGACATGAATGGCTGAACAGTGTCTAGGGAAACACGGCATCCTCAGGCGGATACGAAAACCTCCGTGGTCAAGCGGTTAAGATCCTCGACCACGAATCCATGAGGTCACGGGTTCAATTTTTTAAATTTTTTAATCAATTAATATTTAATTGAAATAAAATGATATTGCATACTGTATATGCGAAAAGTTCTAGAGTAGTAGATACTTCCGCCAGTCAGAATCAACACGTCGCTTGATTTATATGCATGGCCTGTTCAAAAGAAAAGGTGAATTTTGAATTTTCGCGGGCTGTGTTCATTCGATTATCGTTTTTTTTGTTATGTTGGTACACATATGTTTATCATATGTTAGCATTATCAGTCATTTTGGATTAGTGGTTTGTTTTTGACAACTGGAAAGGTTAGTCACGTTTTTATATGTTCTTCGTTTTTTCAGAATCAAAGAATAAAATCCATGATTTGTTTTTCTACAACTCCAGGACGTTCATCGTCATTAACATCTTTTCGGCCTTCTGTAAAGCGCTTGTACCACTTATAAACACTTTTTTGAGAAAAAGTAAGCTCGCCGAATGCCACAGTCAACATTTTAAGTGCGTTGGATCACTTTATTCCATTTTAACGCAAAATTTAATACATATTCTTTGATTAATTTTTTTCAAAAGTAAAAAATCGAAACACATAAAAACCTGACTAACCTTTCCAGTTGTCAAAAACAAACCACTAATCCAAAATGCCTGATAATGCTAACATATGATAAACATATGTGTACCAACATAACAACAACAACAAAAATCGATAATCGAATGTACACAGCCCGCGAAAATTCAAAATTCACTTTTTTTTTTAACAGGCCTCGCATATATATAATAGCATTTTATTTCAGCGGAACAGAGCGGTGGGTGCAACACTCGCGGAGTTAAATGAAAACGGAGTTAAATGAAAAACAATGAAATAAAGATAACATAAAATGATAAAAATGTAAAAATTACAATAAAATAAATTATAAAAAAATAAAAAATAACATAAAATGATAATGGCGGTACCCTGGACGAGAATGTTCTCGGATTCCCGGTAGCGCTGTCTCGTTCCGGCCACTCTGTGACGCATCAGAGCATATAAATATATAAATATAAAGTTTATACCGCACAAGAGTCCCAACTGCTACCAACGGTCTGGAGGCACTGGTACTATGACATCCCTAAGTGGGGTATGTTGTAAGGCTGAAGGTAGCAGAGAGGGGAAAGAGATGTGAAAAGGGAAGGTTGGGAAGTACCTGACTATTCAGACCTGAACCCCAAACAAGGCTAAAGTCATTTCAAGCAACGTTTCGATTCTGAAAGGTGGTCTTTCACCAGGGCGATATCTAGAGTATTCACCACTCATGACTTACCGTACCGTATTTTGTGATTATAGATGATTGTAGATTTGAACAGCCAGATGCTTTCTCACCTTCTTCTTACCTATTTCCTTCCTATCTTCACTCCCTTCTACATCATAATATGATGTAGAAGGGAGATTATTAATTATTTAATGAAAGAATTAAAATTATTAACACTCTCAGACAGGAGGCTTGTTTCCGACTTGACTTTTATTTTTAAAATTTGTTAATGGTATTATAGACGCCCCGATTTACTTAGCTTAATTACCTTCTATGTACCTAACAGAACCACTCGATCCAAAATTATTTTTAAATGTAACAATAATATCAGGACTGAGTCATTTAGATACTCGCTTGTACCTAGATTGCATACAGTGGGTAATTCTTTCGCTGAAATAGTAGATATATTCAACTGCACTGAATCTAGTTACAAGAAGGCTATAATAGCATACCTCTTTCAAAAATATTACTGTTAATTTATTGCATTATAATATTTCTATTAACTTACTTATGTTTTTAGATCCTTATCATTTACTACAGAGTATATTTCTATTACCTTACTTATGTTTTTGGGTGCTAATCATTTACTCTATGTTATTTTTATGTCACTATTATTTTATGTTATAATTAAATATGCCCCGGTTGGAGGTGCCATAATCCAACTAGCTCCAGACAGTTGGGACCGATAGTGTTGATAATATTAAAAAATAATATGGATCACATCGTTATTCGGTAGGTATCACATATATAGCACCTTGCCCAAGTTATGGGGGTGCTCATTTGTAGAAAAATATCGGTCTGAAATATATTGTTTGTGGACCACTAATAACCTTCCCAATATTGAAATGCAAAATGCTTGAAATAGTAAATAAAAGCTATGTTGTCCAGCTGACGATAAGCAGATTCTAATCAATCATTCTACTTTTAGGCGGCCACAGCGCTGGGAACAGTGGCTCGTTATCGCCGGTAACTCGTCTACTCGTAAACCTACCTATTTATCATAAATATACACCTCGGTGCACCTACTGATCACGTACAAATATGTTGTTCATTTATCTGCCACCGAATTATTTAGTATATTGTGAAATCTTTTGGTGTAGATGCGATTAGTATATTCGATCAGAAGATCAAGTTTTTAATAGGTAAACATTTACATTACACAAACAGAATCATGAAAAATTTTACAGAATGACCCCTTAGAATAATATTGCTCAATCTGACACCGTAATGTTATGTCCTAATAAACTCTAAAGTAGAGTTCTATAGAGCCCATTATCGCATGACATAGCTGTGTACTTAACACAATACATTATGTTAAGTACTTACCGCACTCCACAATGTTCTATGCACAACTCTATTACAAATAAGAAGCAGTGCATAAAACAAACTGGACAGTGTTCATCCCACCGCAAAACTTGATAATCAACTGGCCGACTGAAGTGAGGGAGGAGATATTAACGGGTTCAATCCAAGGGATCAGAACCTTGAAATTTCCTGGAGGAAGTCTGAAGAAAAATAAGTGTGTTATCTCGGGAAAACGGAGAGTGAAGGATGAGCAACTACACCAAGGTGCTCGAACAGAGGTTAAGCCATTGCACAATACTTTCATTTTAAGCCCAAAGTTATATTTGGTATTATAAAATTATTATTTAAATAATAAAAAATATGATGTGTAGTTATTTTTACGCTTGACAGTTGTTAGTCTTTTGAATGCTTTTGTTAAATAGTTGTGATGAACATTACTATTGCTTCAAAATTTACTAAAAAAAACCCCTGGAATCAAAATACTGTAAAATGCATGGACACTAATCAAGTAAAGCCTTATTCAGAAGGGAGTGAAATGTTCCGCAACTATTATGGGAATTAACGCTCAACCAATTGCATGTCAACCGCTAATCGTATAAGTGTAATAGTGGCTATTACATACAAATGAATTATATTGATGCCCTAATGATCTTGTGTTGTTAAATGAATTTTCCATTACGCCATTTATATCAATGAATCTATTGTATTATGTATCTTAACACCTTGGAGTAACAATGTATGGAGAAAGAGTTAATTATTTTTACCCAACCTATATAAATTCGGGATAAATCACTTTTTCCTGGTTTTTACGTCGTACACTATGAGAATGAGAGAGACAGCAACATTTCCCAAATTATCACACCGCTTTAATTGTAAGGATGTTCTTCGTGTCCCGCGTCTCCGTTGACTCCGCTCACACGTTTTGATTTGCGACATAAATGGACATAAGTCAACGGTTTTTAGGATAAATGCTTTATATTTTTTTATAAAAATACTGTAAAAAAGTGGTTATACGAATAAACAAAAACATTATGTCGACATGTGCTATGAATGGATGTATAAATACCGTAGCCCTAGTCCTAGCCACGCCCAGGTCTGGTCGAGTCCGGCAAAACTCATCAAAACTGACTACAGCAGCGCTCTCTCTTGCATATTATTGCTCTGAGCTTCACACCCACTTCTAATATATACTATAATAAATCCTCATACTTGCTCTGTTTTCTACTGCTTTTATAAATGTGAATCTCGTTATGTACCCTTATGACTTGTTAATTTTGCCATCATTATATACCAAGCTATTTGTTAATATATTATTAAATGTATCCAATCGTAAACATTGTCAATATGTACTTGCTGACAAACTACTGAATAACTTTTAGCAGGATTACAATGGGAGTTAACTAAAACATAAAAACCAGGCGACATCTTGATGTACCGAACAGATAAAATGTTTTAAAGAAATATGTACCAATCGCTAATCACTGATGAAATTTGTTTAAAATTATAGTTGTTAGATGCTTGTTCTTTCTGTATTTAACTTAGCCTTTGCCTCTAGTAGAGCTTTCAGTAGAAACTTTATAAACCTTATCAGGAGCTGCAGGGCCAACTTGCTAGACTACAACTCAAATCAGTTCGAACTTCTTTTCAAGGATCATGCAGATCCAAACAGATAGCACACAAATCCACAATGGCGAAAACGGAATCGCGCTTAAAATACTCTTATCGTGAAAGTGGCCTTAGAGTTATTTTATTTAAGAAGCCTCGTAATCGATTTCATGGCGTGAATCGGTTAGGGATGACCTGAATCCGACCGGAGACTGACAGGCAAATAAAGATGGATTTCCTCCGATCGAAGTGGCCGCGTGTAAAGGGGAATTTCCTCCGACATTTTATTTACGTAGTTAATTGAGAATGATGACTGAGTGAGCACTTGAACCGAATACACGACTCTTTATCAACGTTGTAAATTCAATGGTTAAATAACCTTTGATAAATCGTATTGAATTAGAATGACATGGAAATATTTGTTAATGGCCTTATTTTTTGTTGTTGAAAAAACTTGACGAAATTTTGTTCATAAGTTAAACTTATAATGTTTTAATATTTACAATGAGTCCACGCATTTTTGTGAAAACTCAAAAAAATATAAATATTCGTACCAATTACACGCAGTGGCGGCTCGTGATTTTTTAGTGTTCTAGAGTGCTAAGATTGAAAGAAAACGTCATTATTGATGCTGTTATAGCCGAAAATAATTTCAACTTTTTTTTTTATTTAATTTTTTGTATGAAGATTTTTCAGCAAGCCGTGCAGTGCACCACCGAAACTGAAAAATCCTGAAAATCTTCATACAAACAAAAAAAAAAACATTTTCGATTACAACAACATCAATAACGTCGTATTTTTCAATCTCCACCTCTACTTCACTAAAAAGTCACAAACAGCCACTGCTTACACGTTAAGGCGATAAATATGGGAAAATTATCGACGTATTTATTTACTAAATGACACTGATACAATTTGTTTACAACCACTTCATTATTAATGCTAGGTGGTTTTAAACAAAATTTATCTGTTTTCTTTTTAAATATGGCCAGCTACAAAGTTAATGCTTTTACGAATATATTTATTTACTATTTGTATAAAATAAAGCATACTCGCTAAAAAAGTACTTTGTTAATGTCCACGTTATTCATATAAGACAGCGTGCCTATAAAGTGCATATAAAGTGATAATCAGTGCCTATAAAGTGAATCAGTTGAATTCTCCCACAAAGTAAATCAACAAATGAATCGTTATATATTACTATTGTATTATATTATAATTTGATCTATTATGTAGTCTTGACATTATATTTATTAGGTAATTCAAACCTCTAAAAATACCTGGACAGTGGGATTTTATAACAATTAATGGGTTGTTTACGTATTTGTTGAAAAGGATTTCACCCTGAAAATGGAAATATCAAAACAGGTCAAGGAAATAGATTTTTTCCGTATAAATATCGTTTCGTTTAGAAATGTTGACACAGCTGTTGGAATTTCCCACTTGTGTTCCGGAAACGGAAGCCGTTACGCACCTTTCGAGTAGCTACTGTTTCCCATATTATAGTTCTTTGGTATTTCACGACAAGTTATTGAAAATTCTCAGATATTTCTAATGTGCCTACATACATATTTTCCCAATTTAACCGTTGGTAAGAAGTAGAAATGTTTTTGTAAAAGTGGTCAAAACGCATCAAAGCATCGATTGGTGCCGTACAAATGTTAAAGATAAACTCTTGCCGTCTTACTCATTAGATTTTTACGCGCTGACTTAGCATTGTTTTAGTTACACCGGACGTAGGCCATTAAAATAGACAGATAAGCCGTGGTTTTAAAGCAAGTTTATCGCTATTCCGACCTTATAACACGCGTAACATTTACACCTCGTTTATGAGTAAGGGGGTTAGAGCAAAAATATCTATGGAGAGAGAGATAATTTGTTTTACCCAACCTATACAAACTTGCGATAAATCACTTTTTCCGGGTTTTTACGTCGTACACCACGAGAGAGAAAGAGACAACATTTTTTCTCAAAACATCACACCGCTTTTAGGTATTGTTAGAATGTTTCCTGTGATCCACGTGATCGGTGACTCCGCCCACTTTACGCCCACGACGTAATTTACCGGTTTCTTGAGGTTATGTCCTATATTTATGTTGATAAAAATAGAGCGAAAGAGTGGTTTTACAAATAAGCAAAACGTTATGTCGACATGCGCTATGAATGCATGCTTAAAATAATCCAAAATTAATTAAATACATCACTTTTTGCAGGTTTTTAAACAGTTTAAAATGTCTTTGACAGCACGTTAGACTTATCGACTATATAAATACATTATATGAACTATAAACTTCCATTATTAATTAAACAAACGTTATGCTATTCGTTTTGTAAGATAATCTGAATCTTTAAATCATTTAAATTTATTTTTGATATAGTTTTGTTATGCGAACGCTTTTTTGAGGTTATGTCCAATATTTGTTTGTTTGTAAAAAAAGGTGTGTCTATGAAATCCCTAGCCACGCCTGTTCAGAGAAGTCAGGCGAAATTCTTACAAAACTGACTAAACGGCCTTGGATAGGTAGGTCTCTATGTACTCTAAGGATAAACTCAAATACGTTTAAAAGCCCAGTAACTGTATACGTTGTTAATAAATTAAGGTTTGACCTTTTTTTCTTTGAGGATCACCTTCTCCCAACCGTCTGGAGCCAGTGGGACTATAGAATCTCCAATTATGATATGTTGTGAGGCTGAAGGTAGTAGGGAGGAAAAGGAGATTGGGAAGAGGAAGGTTAGGAAATACCTGGTTATTCAGGTCTGGTCAACAAACACGGCTAAAGCCATTTCAAGCAACGTTTCGATTGTGAATGGTGGTCTTTCGCCAGGGCGATACGATATTGCAGTATTTACCACTCTGCAACCTACCCCAAATAGACCTTATATTATTTATATTAATTCAATGTGAAATATCACATATTAATTTTATCGAATTAATGACAAATCAACCAGAGGGACATAGGTGTTTTTAAAAATGCCATTAGGATGAGCTTTCATCTGTCAAATCAAATCAAGTCGCCTGGAATTCGTCAGCATCTTTCAAAATTTCAGTAATCGATGTAAATTTTTCACAACAAAATATAAATAAAGCCTACAAAAATATAGTTATAAAATTTCGATTATAGTTTTTCGAGATATTTTCCTCATTATATATGACGTCCCTAAATATTGAAAAGAATATTTAATACCGTGCTATTGTTTCAATTCATATTCAAAGGATTATAGATCGTGATAGAAATATATATTGTTAGCTTTAATAGTTAACTTAAGCTTTTTTGCAGAGGCTTATACGAGTTTTGAATAGGGTAGACATAAACACAACACAGAAATATAATTGTTTCATTGTACTTATACTGTAGACAAAGTTCTTAGATTTATGACCAAATAATACCAAGTTTTCAAAGAGAATTCCATGAACTATGGCTATGTAAAAGCGTTCTTGTAACCACGAGGTCAAATACCCGTAGAATATTACGATTTGTTTGACGAAAAAATAAGAAAACTTCCAATGAAGTTAGCAATAATCACGCTAGTTGGTGTGATCGGTGTTTAAGCCGATTTAGTACTAAACGGTCACGCGTCGCTTGAGGTCGTTTCAAGCAAGTATAGAACGCGGTTTGAATCTGTTTCGTTCATACACATATATTCTATGAATGTCTATCTTTGTCATACATGACCGATATTTGAATGATGAATTTACTGGTAACGTGTGTGTATTGCTTTCCACATATTGTGTTAATATTCTAAGGCTACAACATGTCTATATATGTAACGTCATTGAAAACTTCTCCATAATTGAAGTCAACTTGTGGAAAAAAATATTCGTTTGAAATCGAAATTAAAAGATTGGTTCCGACCGTATTATTTTCCACTATAAATAACATTGTAGTCGGAGACATTTCAAGAAATGCGAGCAAAACTAGTACACACAGCGTACGACCGATTTTACAAAGGTCACCAAAGTCATAAATTTTTACTTCTGTAAAAGCAACAGAAATTAGAGAAAAATATTTAGAACAAAAAATTTTATTGAATAAAAAAAAATGGTTTACATATTTTTATTTATTTAGTTGCTATGCTGCTCTGAACGTAAGTTTTAAGCTCAAGTGAAATGATATTTTGTCTCTGAATAGAAAATTCCAATTTCAATAAAAAACTGATCACTTTACATAAGAAAGTTTTACGATTTTTCTTTAAGTTTGAACATTTTCACCCGAAGTAAGTTTCACTTGGAGTAACAATGTATGGAGAGAGAGCTAATTATTTTTATCCAGCCTATACATATTTGGGATAAATCACTTTCTCCGGGTTTTTACGTCGTACACCATGGGAGAGAAAGAGACAGCAAAAATTTCGCAAAATATCACACCGCTTTTAGGTATGTAACAATGTTCTTTGTCTCCCGGCAACTCCCCCAACACGTTTTTATATGCGACTAAACTGGACACAACTCAACGATTTTTTAGGTTATGTGCTTTTTTTTTATTCATAAAAATACTGTGAAAAAGTGATTTTACAAATAAACAAAAACACTATGTCAAATGTGCTATGAATGGATGTATAAGCCTAGCCCTTGAAGTAACAATGTATGGAGAGAGAGCTAATTATTTTTACCCAACCTACACAAACTTGCGATAAATCACTTTCTCCGGGTTTTTACGTTGTACACCATGGAAGAGAGAAAGAGACAACAAATTTCATAGACCGCTTCTATATACTGTAAGGATGATCTTAAGCTCCTGATTCACGGCGGGACTCCGCCCACATTTTTTACTATGCCACTAAACTTGACACAACTAAACGGTTTTTTAGGTTATATGCCATATATTTTGTTAATAAAAATACTGTGAAAAAGTGGCTTTACGAATGAACAAAAACATTATGTCGATATGTGATATGAATGGATGTATAAATACCGTAGCCTTAGTCTTAGCCACGCCCAGGTGCGCCGAGTCAGGTTAAAATCATCAAAAACAAGTCTAAAACTAACTTCACTGCCTTGGATAGATACTGCTCTACCAACTCTATGGCCTAGCCCTAGTCCTAGCCACGCCCAGGTCTAGCCGAGTCAGGCAAAAATCATCAATACTGACTACAGATAGTACAGAAGCGCTCCCTTCTGTATGTTGTTGCTCTAAGGGGATACCTAAAATAACCTTACTTTTGGCACACCGAACACGTCCATAATACACTTCTATCTTATTTTACAACCTCTTTGGAATGCACGTCCCCTGGCAGGTATTTAAGGCATTGCAAGTCCAAAGAATACCAATAAAACAACCCTAGGAATTGATATTAGGTAGAAATTAAGATTTGTACAGCGCCCTTGAGGTGATTTTTCACAAAAACAACGCTATTCAAATTATCCAAATATTTTTAAATGTTTTACCTGTATCCCATAATATTTAATGGAATGTACAATACTAACTTACTTAGTAACCATCACCCCGTTTCTCCGCAGGGGTAGGCAGAGAGGACAGACGGCCATATAACTAACTATTCAGTTTTAACATCATTATGTACTACGAGTATTATGATTGTATAATTATGATTACCATTTGTTGTGTTTTTTTTATCGCTTTTGCATTGTAATTAGTGTAAAACTGTTTTTGCAACAACAACAAAAAAACTCTGTCTTGGCACACACTCCTTGCTTCATTCACATTAATACATCGTCTCATAAATACTCTTCTGTTATTCTGACTCTTGCCACGGCCCGACTCAAGTTTTTGATTCACTTGATCGTGCCATGTTTTCTTCAGGCGTCCCCGACTTCTTCTTCCATTCGCTTCCGCGTCATTTGTTATTTTTACAGTGCTTTCTTCGTTCATTCGCTCTACATGTCCAAAAAAGCGTCCCTTTCTTGATCCTATTCATTACGCTTACATCAGCCTTGCATTCTTTCCGGATATCCACATTTTTCACACGATCTTTTTAACATGGTTTTACAGCACACAGGCCTCAGAAATCTCATTCTCAAATTATTCACATTAAAATATTTGTTTCCACAAAAGCAAACCGAAAAGCCTCGGTTAAAATTTAGGCTTGGCATTAGAAACATTGACAACACAGATATGAGGATTCTCACGGCCAAAAGTATTATTGTGATGGATTTTTGGGTTCTTGTGCCGTCCTTTGCTTTTTTTTCTCATAAACCCAACATTTATAAATACAACAACAACTGTACAATAGATAAGTCGTGTTTATTTTGTCCTGATAATAATACTTAATTTAAAGAGTTTAACTAAAAGTTATAATCTAATATTGCTTCTTCGAAGTGTTAAAGTGTATTAGTTTGCATTTATCATTGTTTATTTCTCAAGAATCATTGTGTTCTAATTGAAAACTATATTATTAAAAATCTAGTCGTTATTCAAGTGAATTGGTGACATTGTTGTTCGTGAATATTGTAGGTACCTGCAATCACCGCAGAAGCGAAGTGTCCTTACCAGTGCAGTGTAATCAGGGCTGTTCCATCTGCCACTTTTGAAAAAAAAAAAAAAACCTTAATTATTCCCAAAATGGATGCTCAGGCTTATATTTCTATAGCAAACGATGCAGTCAATTTATTGACAAACATGATCATGGATCCTAACAATAAATTCACTAAAGAACATATTGCTAAAATAATTCCTAAAACCAACAACACTTGGAACAATTGCCCAAATGGCTGTCAAAATGGCTACTCTTGAAGTTGAATTATCTGTTCATAAAAATATAACCTGTAACCCGCCTACTTTTCAAATACCAAAAATGTCTGCGAAATTCTTGCAGAAATCAAAGAACAAAGCTACAGAGATAAAAATCTAATTATTCACAACATTCCTGAGAGTTCATCGGTATCCCAAATAGAATCTATGAATATCGACATAGCGTCCGTCAAGAAAGTGATCGCTGATATTGATGGGTCAACAATAAACCTTGATCTAAAAAAATATACAGATTAGGCAAAAAGAGCGATGACAAACCGAGAGGAATAAAAAGTAGAGTTTCCGGATGCAAAATGGCCGAAAATTTTACTAAGCAAGAAACATGTTCTGAAAAATAATATCCGAATGTATCAGGATCAATCATTTCTACAGCGGAAACAATTAATGGATCTCAGAAACGAACTTGAAAATAGGAAGACTTCTGGAGAGACCGACATCACTATTAAATATATTAATAACCATCCTTCTATCGTCAAAACACACGCAAAAAACTGAAAATTAAAATTTACTACCAAAATGTACGAGGACTAAGGACAAAGTTACAAGACCTCAAATCAACCCTACCTACATTGGATCACGAAATTTATGCATTTACTGAGACATGGCTGAATTGCAACATTGATAATACTGAGTTGGGTTTCTTCGAACATACAGTGTACAGAAATGACAGAAGCAAAAACACCACTAATAAAGCTAGAGGAGGCGGTGTGTTGGTATCCATTCACAATAAATTTAATTCAAAAAACTCAAATGTCTCTACACAAACCTAGAACAACTATTCATCATGGTGTCTACAAAAATGGAAAAAATTATAATCGGCTGCGTTTACATTCCCCGTCTTCTGACGCCCAGCTTTTATAAAGACCACTACCACGAAGTTGAATTACTACGAAGAAAATTTCCTGGAGCTACTTTGATTTTAATAGGAGACTATAACCTACCTAATGTCGCATGGAACATCGAAAACAAAAGACTTCTTGCCCGGACATTACAAATCACGGGTCCCACGATATTATTGAAATGTCAAATTTTTTAAACCTCAACCAGCTCAACTATGTATATAATGCGAACGCTCGTCTTCTCGATCTTGTATTTTCCAATTCCTCTTTTGTAAATGTGTCCGCTTCTGCTGAAACTGTTCTCCCGATAGACAAGTACCACCCTCCACTGGTTATTAAATGCCACAGTTCAATAACAACAACAATTCCAGCTGTATCCTCAAAGTTGAATTTCTTCAAAGCAGATTTTAATAAAATAAATTGTCATTTATCTTCTGCTGACTGGAGCTTTTGGATTCAGAAAAGAACATTGATGAAATGGTGGATAAATTTTTACATTAATCTAAAGGGTGCTATTGATTTATTTGTACCTGTTTCTAAAATTGCTGTGCACAAATACCCAAAATGGTTTAGTATTGATCTTTATCAATATTATTAGAGATAAAAAAATTGCTCATAAAGTGTATAAATCAACACGAGATCCTAAAGATTACTCTAAATTTAAAGAATTAAGATTGTTAACAAAAAAAAATATCAAAATTATGTTACAATAAGTGTATCGAAAATTGCGAAGAAATGGCTGTTGCCAATCCTCAGAATATATTTAAATTTTCTAACATGCTTAATAATAATGACTACAGTAGTCCTTCAAATATGTATTTAAATAATAAAATGGCTGATAATCCCCAAGAAATCGTTGATCTATTTGCTGAATTCTTCAGCAAAGTTTATGATACCGCTAACATCTCTCCATTACTCGATTCTCAAAAACTAATAACGACAACGAGATCGATTTCAATCAGTGCATATTAGATGATTGTGATATTAAAGCGAAATTGAAATCCCTTGATATCAACAAGTCGGCTGGCCCCGATAACATTCCTCCTATCTTCCTATCGAAGTGCCTGTCAGTCTTGTCTTGGCCTCTGACTAAGCTTTTTAACTTTTCTTTAAAAACTGGTACCTTTCCCGAAAAATGGAAGGAAAGTTTTCTGACTCCTATTTTTAAGAAAGGAAATAAATCTGATATTTCCAATTATAGACCAATATGTATCCAATCATCAATTCCAAAATTATTTGAATCTGCTCTGCTCTCTTTAATCTCGCCTGAGATTAATAAAGTAATTTCTCATCAACAACACGGCTTTAAGGCAAAAAGGTCCACTCTTACTAACTTAATGATTTATCAGGAACATCTATTTAATACCATGCATAAGCGTCTTCAAACTGATGTAGTGTATACTGACTTTAGTAAGGCTTTCGACAAAGTGTCACATAATATTCTCATTCATAAACTAAGAACCCTCGGTATAACCGGAAATATTTTGAGATGGTTTGAAAGCTACTTACATAAAAGAAAAAATATCAGTCAAACTCAATCTACACTTATCATATCAGTTTGAAATCTTCAGCGGCGTTCCACAGGGGTCACATTTGGGACCAGTGTTATTTTCTTTATTTATTAACGACATCACTACCGTTTTCGATGGAGTTATGATTCTTTATTTGCCGATGATCTAAAAATTTACAAAACAATTACCAATCTTAATGATTGTTACGTATTGCAATTGAATCTTGTGAGGTTACAAGAGTGGTGTGCTCGTAACGAACTGTTCCTTAATATTGAAAAATGTCAAACGATAACTTTCGCCCGAATTAAAAATCTCATTATGTATCAATATAGCATTAACAATATTAACTTAAAAAGAGTTGACCAAATAAAGGATCTGGGTATAATTTTTTGACAGTAAATTAACTTTTGTTCCTCATATAAATGAAATTACTAATAAGGCCATGAAATGCTTGGGTTTTATTTTGAGGACGGTAAAAGACTTTAAATTATTGAATTCATTTAAATTACTTTATACTGCGTTGGTTAGATCTAATCTAGAGTACAATTCTACAATCTGGGCTCCATTTTATAATACTCACCAACTTAAAATAGAAAGAGTGCAGCATAAGTTTCTCAGATTTATTAATTATAAGTTATGTATCCCAATTGTTGACCTTGATTACGTATATTTAATGAACTTGCTTAACCTCACTGATTTATCATCAAGACGCACAGTGAGCGATTTAATATGTCTCTTTAAAATAGCGAATGGCAGATTGGACGCCCCGGATCTAACGAGCCTTATTACCTTGCGAGTACCTACCCGTGATACACGGCAGGCGGCTCTATATTATGTTTCTACGTCTACAAACAATTATTTTGTTAATTCTCCCATTCAAAGACTGCATAGACTTGGTAATAAATATGGTTCAATAGATGTTTACCGTTACAACACTGTTTCCAAATTAAAATCTAGCTTACTTGAATGTTTTCAATAGAACTCAAAGGTTATTGTTATTTATAGTTATAATTATAAAACCTACGCTTTATTTATATACTTGCAGTTAAATACTAACTTTTCTCTTAATGTTATATTCTACCCATCTATTGTACTCCTTTATTTAAATAAATGTATTTATGTAAAAGCCTTAAAGGCGTTAATAAAAAAAAAATAAAAAAAAAATAAAATTTCAGAGATTCTTTAAAAAAAATACATATACGAGTAAGTCAGATTAAATGGATTAACACACACTTCACCAAAATCTACACATCTGCCCTGATGATGGACACTGCAAGGCTGTCTGAAACGTTAGTTAAATGAGAAGAGAGCACAACACGGCATAATAACCTAACACTCCTTCACGATATTGACAAAACCAACTAATAGTGATTGGAAAAAACCATCCTCGTAAAATATTGACACCTTATAAAAAATGCTGTATTTTTCAGGGACTCAAGTATAAGTTTAGTATAGGTCTCTCAATCAGAGATGAGGCCGGGACAGTATTCACACAGATACCTAGCTTTCATATGGCATATTCTGTTTAAAGCTTTAATTTTTTTTTTTAAATTACTGATTATTTCAAACTTTAGAGATCGAAACCAAAGCGTTTTTTAACCCGTATGTTGTTTCATTTCATTGTTATTAAAATACTGAATGATCATAAAATACAGTTCTCAACAAAGGAGTGAATTAAAAAATAATGCAAGGTATCCAGTAATTCGTAGTATTCCCCGATTTGGGACATTCTCGAGCACGAGCATGGATGCTAATTACTGTTTCTTCAAAACTGATTATAATATCATTTTCAACAGCACCCGGTCGAACTGCACGAATAAGACACGCTGTAAGTGCACTTTCAATATACTAGAAGAATCATCGTAAACACTTGCTGTCCCTTTTCCACTTTTTAACGTGTATGTTGTTTTATTTCATTGTTATTAAAATACTGAATGATCTTAAAATACAGTTCGCAATAAAAGAGTGAATTACAAAAATTAATGCAAGGTATCCAAATGCTTATTACTGTTTCTTCAAAAAGATTATAATATTATTTTCAACAGCACCCGGCCGAAATGCACGTATAAGACACGCTGTAAGTGCACTTTCAATATACTAGAAGAATCATCGTAAACACTTGTTGTCCCTTTTCCACTGGAGACAATAAGTAGGCGTAAACAAGACCAAGGGCTCTTTCTTTATGACGCATCGTTAATACATCGCCACTGGAGCGTATACCGATATACAATACACCCAACGCTTAGTATGCATTGTTTGTTTCAACTCTGGTTGGGTTACCTAAATAACCGTGCAGCGTGAATTCTTCAGGTAATAAATGTACGACCACTTTGCCAAGATTGTCATTGAGAAACGCCCCGTCTCGGGCGATCACCTTGTAACTACCCTTGTTGCTGAGAATAGAAAGCGCTAATCTGGGTCAGCCCACCCTCATTTCTTGCTCTACCTATCTATCCTTGAACCTAGAACAGAAATGTGTACGGTAACACCCCTAAAATCCACTCACATCACTTATTCGTCGGGTGCAATAGACAAAGAAAACACTAGATGACACTTTTTATACAACCAACAAATTCGCAATTTTGTATTTTTTTATTTATCTAACTCGGCTGATTTAATTGGTCTTATATATATTTTGCAATCCTTTTCGAATGGAACCCACACAGGTCACATTTTTACCTTTTTGAAAAATGTTTTTTTATAAAGAAATGAAAAAATAACTTTCTTTAAGACCCCGTGGTCTTTTGCATCAGAATATTAGTTTGGTTTTTACGATAGACCGGTTTCGCTTGGCCTTAGCATCATCAGGGTACAAAATTAAACTAAACGAAAAATACAAAGTGTGCGGTCATATATACATACAGAGGGAGAACAAAATAAAAATAAAATAAGATAACATGAGAAAACAATAGAAAAACATGTAAATTACAACAAATTAACAGAGAGAAAGAGACAGATAATATGAATTGAAAGAGACAAAGCGTCAAATGAGAAGGTGATTGAAGACTAATGACAAATTTTACTAGTCTATAGAAAACATACCTAATATTAGACTACTGGACAAATTTATATTAATACATTTTTAATAATAAATACCGCACAAGAGTCCGAGCTGCTCCCAACCGTCAGGAGCCAGTGGGACTATGGCATCCCCAGTTGGGGTATGTTGTGGAGCTGAAGGTAGTGGGGAAGGGAAGGAGATGGCGAAGAGGAAGGTTGGGAAGTACTCAACTATTCAGATCTGGTCACCAAACACACCTTGCGCCATTTCAAGCAATGTTTCGATTCTGAATGGCGGTCTTTTCCCAGGGCAATACTTAGAGTATCTACCCCTCTGGAACGTACCGCAAATAATTTTATGTTATTTTATTTTAATCAAATGTGTTATGACTGGTCTGGTCTTTCACCAGGGCGATACTTGGAGTATCTACTACTCGTTTTAGGAAATGCTGAGTTAAAAAAGACATCTTTTAAAAATCATAAAAATAATAATTGTGATTTATTCACATAATTGATGCCGATGTTTGAGGTTATTCGTTTTTCAACGTTTATAATCGGGAATAGGCGCATGCGTGCGATAGTTGGTCTCCGAGTTATTGCTACAACAAATATTGCCGGGTGAAGAGGTGCTTTTAACTTGACGATGTGCGGGAGTACAGCTCATCTTTTTCTTTTAATTTACTACAGCACTGGATGAACGGTTGTCTTCTCGGAGTAAGAATATTTATGGAGAGAGAGCTAATTTGTTTTACCCAACCTAAACAAATTTGCGATAAATTACTTTCTCCGGGTTTTTACGTCGTATACCGTGAGAAAGAAAAAGACAACAAAATTTTGGCAAAATTTCACACCGCTTCAAAGTATTGTAACCATGTTCTTTGACTCGTGCGTCTCCCGGGACTCCGCCCACACGCTTTGATGTGCAACTAAACTGAACATAACTCGTTTTTTTAGGTTATATGGTATATTTATAAGAATACTGTGAAAAAGTGGTTACACGAATAAACAAAAACATTGTGTCGACATGTGCTATGAATGGATGTATAAATACCCTAACCATGGCCCTAGCCACGTCCCAGTCAGGCAAAAATCATCAATACTGACTACACTAGCGTTCCCTCCAGGTATATTATTGCTCTGAGCTTGTACCTAGCTTCACCAATATTTTTACCATAATTATAACCGTCATGCTTTCCGAAATTTTGCTGTGTCATCATTTTTCCATAAAGTTGAACCTCGTCATTCCAATTCACAGAAGTAGGAACCTAATCAAGGGGCCAACAATGAAAACTTCACGGCCTTAGTGGCACCTTGCACACCAGGCGCTAACGGAGCCCCCCTCGGACCTGCGCCCGCGGCACTAAGATACAATCCGAATGGACATTTCTAATTGCCTTTATATACAGGAAATAACGTGAATATGAACACTATGAAATTTTGGTGTTTATTTCAATTGATTTAGGTCTGTTAAAAGTATAATGTTAGTCTCTACTTTTGAAAGGGTTTTAAACAGAGTGGTAGATACTTTAAGTATTGCCTTAGTGAAAGATCACCATTCAGAATCAAAACGTTGCTTGAAATGGCTTTATCCGTGTTTGGTGTCCAGATCTGAATAGCTAGGTATTTTCCAACCTTCCTCTTCGACATCTCCTTCCCCTCCCCACTACCTTCATCCTCACAACACACCCCAATTGGGGATGCCATAGTTCCACTGGTTCCAGACGGTTGGGAGCATACTCTATATACACGAGTCCCAACTGCTCCCAACCGTCAAGAGCCAGTGATACTATTGAATCCTCAATTAGGGTATTTTGTGAAACTGAAGGGAGATGGGGAAGAGGAATGTTTAAAAATACCTGGTTATTCAGATCTGGTCACCGAACACGGCTATATCCATTTCAAGCAACGTTTCGATTCTGAATGGTGGTCTTTCACCAAGACGATACTTAAAGTGTCTACCACTCTGGAAAACTATATATTTAAATATTAACGTCCTAAAATGATTTTTCCGTAACTTCTATATGGGTACTTAGGAAAATGTCTAAGGTTTACAGGGAATGCAATTCTCAAAATATAATCGTTTCAATTCTTTTAACCCTTATGTGACTGAAAAAAATTACACCTTTTTAAAATTGATATGAAGGTTTCTTTTACAGTACATCATTTGCTGAAGTTTGCTGGACCACTTATATGACGTAATATATTTCGACTGAGTTCGAGACTTGGAGAAGTGGGTAGAAATTTCACCTGGTATCATATTTTCTTGGGGTTTCTAATTAAATGGGTGATTTAAAACAGTATTAAGGATACAGGTGATGTACTTTAAACACAGCAGTACATCATATTTATCATTTAAAATAAGATAAATACGGACAAACTTTAAATTCCAAATAAAAACAAAAACTTAAGGGTACCCGGGTACTTTTTCAGTCATCAGAAGTTGTTAATTGTATTCGTTTTCCGCAAACATACCACCCTCCACATATCCAAAGGTTATGTTCAATTGTTCATTTTCACTATTGTGGAGAAGTCAGAAAGTTTCAGCCGGTTAGACTTACTGGAACATTAAAAAAATCTATGTTGAAAATCGAAAAGGGTACCCGGGTATCCTTTCAGTCACATACAAGTTTAATATATACTAAAATATTTGTAATAGGTGCAGTTTGAATGCAAGCGAAGGCAATTTGGGATGTTTTACCTAAAATTCCAGTATGCATTTCATATAGAATTTGAATTTAGTTCACTCGAAACGTTGGAAATTTTCCCAACTACGAGTAAAATAGAATTAACAGGTAAATCATCTGTGTCAAGTGTTTGTTTTTTTAATGCTGACCTTCAATTAAAATCTGTTAAGACAGAACCAACTCGATTTTTGTATAACCTTGATGATTTCCTGTAAGTTTAAATTGAATAATGTTATTCATTTGTTACTATTCGATACAAATTGTACTGATTGGCGTAATGTTTTTGAGTGACAGCTGTTTCGGCGTTTGAACAGTTTGAAAATAGCTCCGATCGCCAAAAAAGTTGTCACGCAAAAAGCATTTCTTCAACTAGTAGAACTAAATAACAGTTTATTCGATTTTATTAATTTCTAATTATAACAAAATCAATCATATTGGGTTGGTAACCAAATACGCGAATAATAACGTACTTATCAATTTGATTTAAATGTAATACAAATAATTTTCAATGACTTTTTAGTACAAGAATTCAAAATACTAGTTATTTAAATATTTTCGTAGAAAGCAATCACTTTGTGGTTTAACATATTTAAAGAAAATAACTTTGTATAATACCACGGATACTATTTTTTAATAATAAGTATATTTCCCGTTAACTCATTAAATTTATCAATATTCTTTAATCACTTTCTCAATTGACGCTTTATCTCTTTCTATTCATATTATCTATATCTTCCTCTCTGTTCCTTTGCTATAATTCAAATGTTATTCTATTGTTTTCTCATTGTTCTGTTATTTTATTTTATATTTTGTTCTCCCTCTGTATGTATATATAACTGCACACTTGATATTTTTTGATTAGTTTATTTTTCCCCTGATGATGCTTAGGCTAAGCAAAACTAGTCGGTTATAAAAAAATAAATACCATCCGAGGTCTTAAACAAAGTTGTTTTTTTTATTTCTTTAGTTATTTAAATGTTAATATATTAAATAGTTATAAATTCGCGTGAAAACAAATCAATAAACCAGTTCCAAATTGCGCCGAAACAAATGTAAAAGCTTAGATTCGTCTGATATGATAAACTGATTTATATTAAGATAAGTTGGTTGAAAGTCAGTCTAGGTCTGAGCGTTGGTTTGACCTACTTTCTGCCTTCACCCATCTTGATACTGTATCGGGGCTGTTCATCGCATCAGGCACGGGGCAGTTCAAGGTTGGCCCAATATAATAACAGAAAGGGGAAGGGTCGTAGTTCGTAGCCATACCTCGTAGCGCGTAGCTAGACTTCTTAGTTCGTACTCATATATCGTAGCTCGTAGCTCGCAGCTGTGCCATTGCGATTAGAATTGAGGCTATGGGCTATACTTAGCGATATAAGAAAAAAATGATAGCCGTTCGAGTTAAATTTGTAGTTAAAGTAAATTTATTGAAATAGCTTTTTCATTATATTTTTAGGTTGTGCTAGTTATTTTTACGTTTCTGTTTTTAAATGTGCAAGAAAATGAAAAAGCAAATTAAAAGATTTTCAATTTGGAGGCTGAATCGAAACTTATTATATTGAACCTAAATTTATTATGAACATTCGATCGGTTAGTAGCTGAGTGGACAAACGCTTCGGATTCCCACCCGGGTGTCATGGGTCCCTCTACTGGCTAAGTCCTCCATCATTGCATTAGCATCATCTTCCGCCTATGATGATGGCAGTAGGAGTTTTTCAAATATCGTCAGATTATTTGTAACCAGGGAATGTTTGTCTTTCCTTTTAAAGAAAAAAAAGTATATGTGTATTATGTATAAATAAAGTTTTTTTTTTAAAGAAATACAAACTTTCCCGGGTTACGAATAACCTGACAATATTTAAAAAAAAAACTCCTACTGCCATCATAATAAGCGGAAAATGTTGCTTGTACAATGATGTAGGACATAGCAAGCAGAGGAATTGAACTCACGACGGCCGGATGGGTTTGTTCGCTCAGCTTCTGGCCTGTCGATAATGTATGTTATTAAATATCTTGAATTGGCTTTAGCCGTGTTTGGTGACCAGCTCTAAATAGCCAGGTATTTCCCAACCTCTCTCTCTTTCCCATCCCCTTTCCCTCTTTACTACCTTCTGTCTCACAGCATACCCCGATTGGGGATGTCATAGTTCCACTGGCTCCAGACAGTTGGAACTCTTGTGCGGTATTCACTATTTAAAAAAATCTATAAACTCTAATCACTTTTTCAAAAAGTTTTATTGAATAATAAAAACAATAGCAATTATTTTCAAAAGCTTTGTATATCTCAGAATAGGACACCCATTCGACTTATTTGAAAAAAGATCCATAGTGCTTACAAATAAAACAAAATCATCAAAGAAAAAAAATAATTCTGGAAAAGTAATTAAATTACCTTTTTTTGCCTTACGTTTTTCAATTATATCTGATTTTCTTTGATCGTAATTAATTCCATACCTTGTGGTCAAAGGTCACTTTTATTGTTAGAAGAGGGGAAATTGTAAATTAAATTATATAATTTATCATAATTAAAACAGTTGTTTACAAAAAAATTAAATTCCTTTATATTTTTAAAAAGTGTTAGGTGTTGTTTCGAATCTGTAATTTATTTTTCTAATCAGCCCTGAAGATGTCACTCTGTTGACGAAACTGGTTAGTGATTTTATATTTTTATATAATTTTTTTATTAAGCAAAGGGCTTTTATTATATTAGTAATGTGAATATTCACAAATAAAATAACCTAAACAAAATTAAACTCTCGAAATTTTATTGCCTTCCGACACTACCGTATTTTTTACGTTCCAAGATAATAAAAATAGTTACCTAGGGAACACCATCATGGTACAACATTAAACTAAACAAAAAATACACAGTGTGTGGTTATACATACTCATACATACAGAGGGAGAACACAGTATAAAATAAAACAAGAGAACAGTGAGGAAACAGAATATAACATTTAAATTGTGACAAAGTTAATTTTTTACCGTGAAAAGCGAAACCGGTCGGACATAAATAAGTGATGTTTTACAAAGTTATTATTTCATTTTCATTAAATATGTAAAACCAAAAAATGGTTGCTTTCTACGAAAATATTGAATATAATTCTTCTATCTGGTCCCCTAACTTTAAATTTCACTCTGACACCATCTAAAAAAATCGAATTAAATTTTTTACTAACTACTTGATGAACGAATTAAACTTATTAAAAATCGAAGAATTATTTAAGACTTTTATTTCAAAAATTTCAATGGTATTACTATAGATTGCCCTGATTTACTGAACATTACAACATTTACATACATTTAAATTTTACATTTACATTTTCACTTAAATACAACATTTGGGAAACGTATACTCCGATGTCGCTGATATATTTAACACGTCAATATCAAACTATAAGTTTAGTTTAGTACAGTTGTTATCATCTGGTAGAGCTAAACTAATAGTCAGACCTGTTACTTAGTTTTGTTTTTTCTTTTCCTTACAATATTTTGAACCTGTTATTTATTGAATATTATTAATTATTTTTGTATCTGCTATTCAATACTCTTTTTTAATTTTATTTTACATAATTTTTTGCACTTGTGAGGTTATTTAAAAAAAAAAAAAAATGTTGTAAAAGCCTGTAACGGGCGTAAATAAATAAAAATTATTACTTTTTATATTCCAACGATAACTACTTGATCTAAAATTTTATTTAGTTGCAACAACAATGTCAGGACTGAGTCTTTCAGACACTCGCTTGTACCTAGATTGCATGTTGTAATACGTACGAAGAGGTGGCTGATGCATTTAACTGCACGGAATATAAATACAAAGAGGATTTAATATCATATAATATTCAATAAATATTAATATAATGTAATCAAACAAATACAATGTACGTAATAATTATGTTCACTACTGATTATTACTTTTCGTATCACACTTTCATCATTGTAAAATGTACCTCTATATGCAAAAGCCCACTTGGGCGTACACAATTAAATAAATAATTGTATTAATATATTTTTTTAATTGTCATTTATAAAAGAAGCCAATCATTGTAATTTTGACAAAAAAAAAACTGATTGAATGGACGAAAGGTGCTCCAATTTAGAATCGGCAATCCTATAGAATGTCTAAATTACGATTACTTACTGTATTCATTAAATTTAATAATATTGTCCAAACTTAGAATTATTTACGATTTAACGTGCTTGTTTTAAATTATTTATTCAATGGTTTATATAAACCTCTGAATTGTTATATTTAATTGCACTTCAAGAGCGTGTCTTCGGAGTATCAGGTCCATAAGCCTGGAAAAGACTACCACATGGTCTGAGAACAATCAAAGACTCGACAGAGTTCAGAGCTAAACTCAAAACTCATCTTTTCAGAAAATCATTTTCATAATTGTTTAAATTATGAAAATGATTTTGCCCTTCGGCACCGGTGCATAGTCGGGAAACACGCCAAACGCGCGCCCAACATTTGTACACGGTTGACATTCAATACATGAGAACGGGTCGCTTTTACGACTCGTTCTTATGTTCAACAGCTCGGCTATGGAACGATTTGCCGGCCTTTGTGTTTCCTCCCTCCTTCAACATGGGCCTCTTCAAGACCCAAGTTCACTCCTTCCTTTCCTCAAAAAACCCTCCACACAGCATCCCCAAAGATGACATAGGCCCTGAGGGAAATTGTTTTCCTCAAGGCCTCCTGTGTGGAATTATTGTAAAAAAAAATATTTAATTGCATTTCATGTACCTGGAGGGACAGTTACAAGACAGTACCTACAATTTTATTGTGACAATTCTACTTCAACCTCACAATATTACACTCCCATGGGACAAATTCAACATCTGGGAAACAAATACTCCGATGTTGTCAATATATTTAGTACGTCAATATCACAATATAAGCGTACCCTTGAAGTAACAATATATGGAGAGAGTATTTTCTTTTTACCCAACCTATACAGATTTGGGATAAATCAATTTCTCCGGGTTTTTACGTCGTACACCATGAGAAAGAGACAGCAAAATTTCCCCGAAATATCACACCGCTTTAAAGTATTGTTAGAATGTTCTTCGTGTCCCGCGTCTCCGTTGACTCCGCCCACACGTTATGATATGCGAAATAAATTGACATAATTCAACGGTTTATTAAGTTATATGTTACATTTTTTTTATAACAATACTGTGAAAAAGTGGTTATACGAATAAACAAAAAACATTATGTCGACATGTGCTATGACTGGATGTATAAATACCCTAGCCCTAGTCCTAGCTACGCCCAGGTCTAGCCGAGTCCGGCAAACCTTGTAAAAACTGACTACAGCACTCTCTACAGCGCTCTCTCTTGTATATTATTGCTCTGAGAGCGTACCTTAGTAAGATGGTAATTTATTTGATGAAACCATTTAACTCTGCATGTACCTCATATTCAATACTATTTTTTATTTGTTGTTCAATATGTTTGCACGGCTTATAAGTATATTATTTTTTTAATGTAAATAGTGGTGTAAAAGCCTCGGGCGTAAATAAATAAAATCGGTACAACTCGGTGTTGCCATATTAATGCCTTTTTGGTAAAAAAAAATAATAAATCAAAAATGTTTGTTGTCACTATCGTAAACAAGTGGTAGACTGACCTCTGACTTAAAATTTAACAATTATTCGCCTCGGAAACCTTCAACATCAAAGCCTTTGTTGACTTGTAAACTAATTGAATAAGTTTTGTACGCCAATTATAGAGCCTTGACGATGATGGTAATATTTTTAAACGTTAACGTTGTTGTAAATATTCGCCCGCCACGCGATACGCGAGTTAATGGCGGTATGTAATGAAAAGTGGGCGAAATACAGCCAAATGATTGGAAATAATGTTGCTAAACTTTATTAGAAACTCGTAAATGTTTGTAATAAAAAAATAATGCCACGGTTTTGTTGACAAATCTATTCGAATTTCTAAATTATCAGCGATTATGGTAAGGTAACTTGTATTTTAAAACATTTTTTCGTAAATATTTGCTAAAACAATTTGGTGCCTTAATGCATAAAAATGTATGTTATTCGTTTTTTTTTAATTTTTAATTTAATCAATTGTACAAAACGAACATTTTTTTTACTTAATACTAACAGTAGGTAAAATATAAATTGAATAAATGTACAATGTCTAGTTTCTAGTTAATGATAATTACCTCCCTAATTGAGGAAGTTCTCGTGCTTAGGGAGAGAGTACTATCATGGATATCTTGTAATAATCTTTGTATGATTAAAAATGAATATCATATGAAAATAATAAAATTCTAGATTATTTTAGTGAAAAGTGTATTTTGAGTGTTTATTAAAAGTGTGTTTATTAATTATTATATTTTTGTAGAAAGCAATCACTTTGTGGTTTAAAGAAATAAAAAACAATATTTTGTACGAGAAATATATTTTTAATTTTGTAATCTCTCTGTATGTATATTTAACTGCACACTTTGTATTTTAAATTTAATTTTGTACCTTGATGATGCTTAGGCTAAACGAAACCGGTCGGTTATATTTTTTTTTGATAATATCCGTAGTCTTATACAAAGTTTTTTCTTTCTTTATTAATCATTAACAGATTTATTGCTTTTAATTATTTAAATGCCTTTATCCTCCCTCGTATTATCGATTAACAGCTGTTTCGCCTGCTCTTGAAAAAATATTTGTCAACTTTTTTAGTATAAAAATTAATTAATTTAATTTAGAAATTCTGAGTCGCACCCCAAAGGTAGTCTTTTAGCGGCCGGGAGATCTTTCAAACTTCGACCCCTTTTGAAATAAATAAATGTATATATTCTTTTAACATATGGCGGCGCGTGGTTTTTTTAAAAAGTGAATACCGCACAAGAGTCCCACTGCTCCCAATCGTCTGGAGCCAGTTGAACTATGACATCCCCAATCGGGGATTAAGAATTTGGCGAGGTTGAAGCTAGTGGAGAGGGGACGGAGATGGGGAAGAGGGAGGTATGAAAGAAGCTGGCTGTTCAGATCTGGTCACCAAACGCGGCCAAAGGTGTAAAAGGTGGAATAAAGAGTTCGTCTTCTATCTAGCGCGCGTGACGTAACAAAATTCTGTTGAAACACGTGATAGCGGGTGCAGCAATTAAGCGTGCGCTTTTTTATAAACTGTCGGAATTCAATAATTCTTTCAACGTCATTGAAATAGCGCAGCAGAACTGAAACAACTTTGGAAAAAATGTATACTTTTGTAATGAAAAAAACCAATATCATTGTATGCAGTGGCGGCTCGTGACTTTTTAGTGTGATAAAGTGGTAAGATTAAAAAAACGTCATTATTGATGTTGTTGTAGCCGAAAACATTTATTTTTATTTTTTTAAATTTCAATTTTTCGTATGAAGATTTTTCAGAAATCCGTTTAGTGCACCACCAAAACTGAAAAATCCTGAAATTCTTTTCGGATACAACACACTAACAATGTCGTATTTTTAAATCTTAGCACTCTAGCACAATAAAAACTCACGAGCCGCCACTGATTGTATGAGTTTACATATTTAATAATAATTTGGGTGATGTTTAAGCTAAGGGTGGAATCTTGAAGTAAGAATATATATGGTATGGAGAGAGAAAGTCAAATATTTATATCCAACCTGTACAAATTTAGGATAAACAACTTTTTCTGGGTTTTTATGTCGTAAACCGTGAGAGGGAAAAAGACAAGACAAGTTGTCACATAATATCGCACCACTTTTAGGTATGAAACTCGGAGTAAGAATCTAATGGAGGGATAGCTAATTTGTTTTACCCAACCCATCCGAAGTTGTAATAAATCACTTTCTCCGAGTTTTTGCGTCGTACACCACGAGAGAAAAAGAGACAACAAATATAATGCACCGCTTCTATGTAATGTAACGATGATCTTGGTCTCTTGGGTCACCGTGGGACTCCGCCCACATTTTTTATTATGCCACTAAACTTGACACAACTAAACGGTTTTTTAGGTTATATGCTATATTTTTGTTGATAAAAATACTGTGAAAAAGTGACTATACGAATAAACAAAAACATTATGTCGATATGTGATATGAATGGATGTATAAATACCGTAGCCTTAGTCGTAGCCACGCCCAGGTGCGCCGAGTCATGTCAAAATCATCAAAAACAAATCCAAAACTGACTTCACTGCCTTGGATAGATACTACTCTACCAACTCTATGGTATGTAAGCATGTTTTCTGACTCCCGCGTCTCCGACGACTCCGCCCACTATGTTTTGTTATGCGACATAACTCAACGGTTATTGAAATTTTATTATATATTTTTGTTGATAACAGTACTGTGAAAAAGTGATTATACAAATTGTCAAAAAATCATGTGGACATTTGCTATGAATGGATGTAAAAAGGTGTGTCCATGAAAACCCTAGCCACGCCCGAATCAGGAAACAACCAACAATTGACTATACTGTTTCGCAAAGCTATCCCTCCTGGTATGTTTTGCTCTGAGGGTGGAGTCAAAGATTTAACAATTGGAACTAGTTAAGGAAATAATAATATTGAAAGATGCCAACTGTCAAAAGTAAAGGATACTCAACATATTAAAAAATATTTATCGGTAAGTGCGTTATTACCATTTTGTGTAAAATACAACACAAACGAAGCAAAAACATCTTAATGATAAGTAATACCACTTATTCAATTTTTGAAAATAATGTTAATGTGATGAAGCAATAGGCTCCTTGGGTTTTATACCAGAGATTGCTGGTTCAAAACCCGGAGTGGGAATAACATAAAAAAATATATTTGCAAGTTTCAGAACGGAAGGTACTGTCAGTATCGCTCTGGCCTATCGACCACCATTCAGAATCAAAATATTTGTCGAAATTGATTTATCCACGTTTAGTGAACAACAACACGGATGAACTCCTAGCGTGGATGACAATGTGCATGTAAAGGAGAAGAAAAAATATAGTATTCGTTTTTCTTCTTTTTTTACCCTTCCCCCAGTCTCACAACATTTCCCATAAGTTTATGCCACGTTTCTACGGTAGGTACTGTTAGGAAACGATATATTCGTAAATGCTAACTTTATTTATATTTTTAAAGTGAATACGGCACAAGAGTCCCATCTGCTCCCAGCCGTCTAGAGCCAGTGAGAGTGTGTCATCTCCAATTGGGGTATGTTGTGAGGTAAAAGGTAGTAAGTAGAGGAAGAAGATGGGGAAGAGGAAGGTTTGGAAGAACCTGGTTATTCAGATCTGGTCATCAAATACGGCTAAATCCATTTTAAGCAACGTTTCGATTCTGAATGGTGGTCTTTCCCCAGGGCGATATTTAGAGTATCTACCACTCTAGAAAAACTCTTGCCCCGCCTGTTTATAGTTTCAAGTACTCAACTTTCTACTTTGATAATTTATTTTTCGTCTACGGACAACCCTAAAAAGGGCGGGAAGAGAGTTAAAAAATCTTAGAAAGGAACTACCTGGGAACGCGCCCTCGGTCTCAAGTTCTCAAGGCTCTCTTCTATTTACGTCAGCAGATAAGACGGTTGTGTTCCCTGCTAAACTGCAGTGTCCTTTTGTTCAACTCTCTATTGTATTGTTCAGTGTTCCTCTCAGTGTTCCTCTCGCTTCCTGCTTTGATTGGGGAGCTTTCCGTTCCAGGGGGATCCAGCCAGTATTCCCCTTGCTCCAGGTCCCGATTGCGTCAAATCTGCAGATCCAGCCTACAAATTCGTAAATACCACCACGTGCGGTCCAGGGTATAGTTCATTTGAAATTCGTTAGATAATCTATTTTAAAAGAATACCAATAGAGTAACTTCTAACCGAGGCCACAAGGTTTTAAAATATTTTTTAGAAGCGTCGAATCATTTACCAAATATAAACTTTCTACTGAAAGCCATTTTTACAGCTTACAAGTTTCTCTGTATGCTACTTGTAAATCTACCCTACCTAAAAAATACTTGTTTTCTTTGATCTATCGATAACGGACTGTGTACACGAGAACTCTTCGACTGTGGCTAGTGTGTGTGAGAATTTGTTGATTAGTGTAAAAATTAACCCGAATCAATAGCCCGATAAAGTTATTTTGTATCACTGGCGCAATCAACGCCAGGGGCTACTACCATAGATTGATTAAACTGCCTTTTTGTATGGAAAACATGTCTGTAAACTGTTAATTAATTGTACTGTATTTTATTCTCTCTCCAAAATTAAGTGTCTAGGTACATCCGTATAACATCTTGCAATCCGTTTGTTCTCGTAACGACTAAAAGGGAAATTCTTAAAATTATTTAAACTAAACGCGTTTTTTTAAATAATGCTAGTGAATGTTTCATAGAAATCACTATCTATATTCTCGTTTTGATTGTAGGGATTAACACGTGGCTAGAACATGTAAAATATATGTGCAATTAAAATAAGCGTCTATTATTCTGTTTATTGAAAGCTTGGCAGAATATCCCATTTAAGTACTTACACGATCTATTTGTTACCAAGTTGATACTGAAAACTTTCTAAAATATACAAACTCGTTGCTTGAAATGGCTTAAGCCGTGTTTGGTGCCAGGTACTTCCCAACCTTCCTCTTACCGATCTCCTTCCCCTCCCCACTACCTTCAGCCCCACAACATACCCAATTTGGGGATGCCATAGTCTCACTGGCTCTAGACGGTTGGGAGCAGTTGAGACTCTTGTGCGGTATTCATGTAAAAAAAAAAAAAAAACGCCGAACGACCTTTTATGACCAGGGTTTTATTTTCTTAAATTAGCCGTCCTACCATAAAAAAGATTATTTTAGAAATTTCGAGACCGAACATCACATCATTTGGTGGGCTTTCTGCAATATAATAGAAAGCTTTGTCGCATTTCGGACCTTCTTTATACCTGCTAACCGGAACGTCAAAAGTTTGTTTTTTTATGTTTTAGTTTAATTCATTGTCTTTCAAATCCCTCGTTGTTAAGTTAAAAGAAGTTGATTGTCAGTTAAATTAAATCTATTTACGACCATGGAGGCCCTCTTACGTTTTAAGAAAGGCATCATTACTAATATAGACGCTTTGAGTATACTTCAATTGAGAAAGGCATTAAGAAAGCGTGGAATCGTCGGTAGACGCAAATTAATCCCTTTGCGGAAGCAAGCTTGTTGCTTCAATAAGGCGTTTATCCGCCAAATTAAACCAACGGACGAAGAACCGGAAGCAGTGGTCCGCGAGGAGTCGAAGGTTCCGGAGCGGCGCGGGGAGATCAAATATACCCTTCGGGAATCAGGAGTAACGAATCTCGTCTCCTGGAACCTCAAGTTTAACGGAACCACGGATGTTAGAGAATTCATTAATAGCGTCGACGAATTGAGCGCTGCTCGAAGCGTTTCTTCGGAAGAAGTCGCTAGATGCTTTACCGATCTCGTGGCGGGAACAGCTCTGCTTTGGTTCCGCTCATTGCCCGAAAATAAATTATCCTGGTCGAAACTTCAAACATTACTCATTAGTAAGTTTGAATCTCCAAATTCTCAGTATGCGCGTAAACTGCAAGTTTATTCGGCTAAACAGGGCCACGAAAAGTCCGCCCTAGAATTTTTCACGGAAACGCGGCATAAAAATAGCATCCTCGAGTCGCCCATCTCGGAGGAGGAGCTCGTGCAGATATTTAATCACGGCCTGTTACCCCATTATACAAGCCTCCTAGCTGGGTTTACAATTAGCTCGGCAACACAGCTGGAAACTGTGTGTGCTAACTTCGAAGGCTATCTGAAGACTTTAACACGTCCGCCCGCAGAATCGAAACCAGGAACCAATTATCTAAATAGTTTAGCTTCGTCGAACAATGCTGCTACAGCGAGCAATTATAACAAGTCCCCTCGGGCAAGAAGTCGCTCAAACCGCGTGTGTTACCGTTGCCGACAATCAGGGCACTTTCGCAATACTTGCAAATTGTATGAAAAACGTTTGTTGGAAAACAATCACTCGAATTCCCAAATGCAGAGAGATAATAACCTTCCACCGCGTCCCCACCATAATCAATATGCCTCTTCGTTGCCTCTGGAACGGATAAACAGCGTTCTCCCCGTGGGAATAGATTTCACCAAACCCCCGCCTAAATTTATCTTAGGTACCGATAGAGATCTTTTAACGCGAGCCCCCAAGGTCATGGGTCCGAATAAAATCATCCCTGAGCCACCGAAATTAGATGAAATCAGATCCTTAATCCCCGCGGAAAACCTTATTCCTTCACAGGTTGCGAGCCTGCAAAATACAATGAGAAAATTTCAAGATATTTCACTCGAAAAACTTGGCTTAGGTCTGACGCATCTTATTGAACACAGCATTGAAACAACGGGACCCCCGATTAAACAAATGTATTATCCCCATTCGCCCATTAGGCAGCAGCAATTAGAGCGAGAACTAGATGAAATGTTGGCGCGAGGTGTCGTTCGTCCTAGCCGTAGCCCGTGGACGAGCCCCACTCTAATAGTAACAAAAAAAAACGGCTCAGCCCGCTTTTGCTTAGATTCCCGTAAGCTGAACTCTGTTACTAAGGCGGACGCCTACCGCCTCCCGCTCATTCACCGCATTCTCGATCGATTGAGGAACGCGAGGTACATCTCCTCGATAAATCTAAGTAAAGCGTTTTGGCAAATACCGTTAGCCAAAGACTCGTGTGAAAAAACGGCGTTTCTAGTACCCAACCGAGGAATGTTCGAATTTACTCGGCTACCCCTCGGGTTGCGTAATGCCCCGGCCGGATTGCATAGATTAGTCGACAAACTCTTTGGCCCGGAATCAGATGAGCAACCTTTTTCCTACCTCGACGATTTAATAATCGTGAGCGATACATTCGACAAACACATAGACACCCTGCAGCTAGTGCAGGACCGATTACAGTTGGCCGGGTTGACAATTAACTACAGACAGTCGGAGTTTTGTAAATCTCGCCTATGCTACTTGGGATTCGTAACAGATGCTGAAGGTCTCCGCACAGACCCAGCGATAGTAAAGACAATAGCGAATTTTCCCCGTCCAACCAGTCCCAATCAAATTAAATCTTTTGTAGGATTGGCCGGATATTATCGGAGATTCATCGATGGCTTCTCCGCCATAGCCGAACCTTTGACCAAACTCACCGATTGTCGCCAAGGAGCAAGCGACTTCAAATGGTCCGCTGAAGCTGAGGAAGCCTTCGTGACTCTCAAAGCCGCCTTACTATCAGGCCCCGTGTTGAGTTTCCCGGATTTCAATCTCGCTTTTAGTGTGCACCCGGGCGCTTCGAATGTAGGAATCGGGGGAGTGTTGACGCAAAATTTTCCCGACGGTGAACACCCAGTCGCCTATTTTTCCCGCTGTTTCAACAAACATGAACGGAACTATGATGTTACGGAAAAACAACTTTTGGCGGTATTGGAATTGGTGCGTCATTTCCGCGGGTACTTAGAGGGCGGAAAATTCGCCATAATAACTGATAATTCCAGCTTAAAATGGCTGCAGTCGCTGGACAACCCCACCGGGAAGTTGGCTCGCTGGGCCTCGCGCCTTTCCCAGTACTCATTTGAAGTTGTACACCGCCCAGGTACGCTTAACGTGGTACCGGACATTCTTTCACGCATAGAGCCCGTCATAATATCGGCCATCACCACCCTACCGAGGACCACTGACGTTTGGTATCGAAAACTATAAAAGACTGCCTAAACTCTCCGCGGAAACGTACAAACTTCACTATTTGCGAGGGACAGCTGTTTCGGCATTGCCCAACTCCGCTAATTGTTCGAGGATTCCTCGTGGAAACTCGTTGTACCTTCCAACCAGCGGAAGGCTCTAATAGTAAAAAATCATGACTCCGATAAGGCTATCCACCTCGGAATTTATCGAACCTGTAAAAGACTCAATTCAAGACACTATTGGCCGAGACTGTATCACCAGGTGCACGAATACAAATCCAAGTGCGAGATATGCAGAGCATACAATCATAGCAAGTCTGCCCCTCCGGACTATATTAGGTCTTTTATGCAGTATGACGGATAACTTTGATTTTAATATTCAAGAAAAAAAAGCTTGAATAAGCATTGACTCCTTCATCGGAAAGGAGGACAGACTAATCCTACGATGGATTCGTAGTTTTTGATAGACAGTGTTAGACCTGATAAAATTGTAACGCAAAAGGCATCGACCATATATTTGTGAAAGTCACACCGAAGGAAAATCAACCTGCTGCATAATAATGCCAGTTGGAAATATTTTCTCAACATATATAACTTAAACGAGTATATATAAATTGTTAGATATCTATAAAGAGGTATATACCATACCATAAATGCTATTATTATGAACATATTCGCAGTTTAATGTGAACTAGACACCACAGTCTATAGAACATGAAAATTGATTGTTAGATATATATCGCTGTCGGAAAGGCAAAGGGGCTGAACCGCCATTTCGGGAAGTTTACACCAGAGAACTTTAAAGTTTTTTTTGTTTTACAATAAAATTCATAAGGCTTCGTACCTGGTTGGATTTTTGAAAAAAGTTAACTCAGGTAACTCAATGCTCTCACTGAGTTACCCGAAGAGACAAAAGCAAAAAAAAGTCTCGAACTTGTGTCGCTTGAGTCAATCCTTCTCCCGAATGGTACATATGTTTTATATGGCTGAAAAGCCACAAAAGTCTTCAGAATCACACGAGATTCAGAGCATTCGATGAAGAAAAAAAACTGATCAAAACTGCATATTTAACTAATTTTTGACAAAAGTGTCGCTTAAGATCTTTTGCCTTTCCAGCGACGGTATGTATATTTATGTAAATGCTATTATTATGAATATCTTCGCAGTGTAATGCAAACTAGACACCACAGTCTATAAAACAGGAAATTTCGCAGTGTAATGTGAAATGTAATCATAATTTTATAGGTACCTTTTCTATAATATTTGAAAATTGTTTAACACCTATCGCGACAAAACCATAGGAATATTAAGGTTAAATTAAAAATAATATTAAGTTTTCGCTGTAACCTTTTCTCTTTTGTAAATATCTTTCAATTTAACTAATTTTATTTTGCTTTATGAATCTCTTTTTGCGCATAAAATTTGATAATTATTGACTCTCATGGGTCTGCCTAGGTAGGTAGAGTGAACCATCTTTGATATTTTAATAATCATAAAAAAAAACGGTGAAAAAGTGCTGGGCAGTTGTTTGCCCTAAGTTGAAATTAGCTTATGTATCGCGGGAAGCCTTTTCAAAGTGTCCTAAATAAAGCTTATGTTTACGAAGCTATCAAGAGAATAATAATAATTATTATAAACCTCGTTTAGCTTCGCAGACCCATGGATATTCTTACTTGTATTTATTTAATATTTATGTTATATTATGTTCATTGTATATACCTACTATGTAAACATGTAACCTTTTAATTTTTACTTGTATTTCTGTTAATATTTCTGCTGTATAATGTTCATTGTATGTACTGTGTAAACATGTAACCTTTCGCCTAGGATCTTAATGCTGAATCTCTGAGTGGACGACGTTTAATTTCTTTCTGTGGTTTTATATTGGGTTTGCTTTGAAGGGTTTAGATGGAAAAAACCTTCGTTGCACGGCGGTTTTTTTGTTGTTGTATTGAAGGGGAAGTGTTACGAACATTGAGGTATATAAATAGAGTCCACATTCCTTGCAAAGTTCGTGTAAAATAGAGTAGTGCGGCAAGTGGTAGGGGGTGGGGCGAGTACCGATGTCGACCGACTCCTCCCGACCGCGATAAATCGCTTTCTCCGGGTTTTCACGTCGTACACCATGAGAGAAAAAGAGACAACAAATATACTACACCGCTTCTATGTACTGTAACGATGATTTTGGTCTCTTGGGTCACCGCGGGACTCCGCCCACATTTTTTATTAGGCCACTAAACTTGACACCACTAAACGGTTTTTTAGGTTATATGCTATATTTTTGTTGATAGCAATACTGTGAAAAGTGGTTATACGAATACACAAAACCACTGTGTCGATATGTGCTATGAATGGATGTATAAATATCCTAGCCTTAGTTTTAGCCACGCCCAGGTCTGCCGAGTCCGGTAAAAATCATCAAAAACTGACTACACTGCCTTGGATAGGTACCACTCTATGTACTCTAAGGGCTAAATGGTTTTTTAACATTAAAAGAGCCAATTTTTACGAATATTGGTTGTGAATAACTCTACTTATTGGTGGAAGGTGACACCATTGCCTTTTACATCTCTTGTGGACGACTTGTACAGCGTCTTAGCGTACATGTAGGAACTGTTCAGTTACCGTGGGAAAATTATACACAGCGAGCGCTTGTAACCGACTGAAGCCCATGTCATCTACGATGGCAATTGACCTCAGGTTTGTTGCCCATATTTCGAACGCTGATGTTTACTCCATTTATATACCTCAATAGTTACAAAAGGATATTTTCGTAAATGTTGACTCTTAGCCCCGTCTGCTTATATTTTCAAGTACTCAACCTTCTACGGTAATTATTTATTTTTCACCTACAGGCAACCCTAAAAGGTGCGGGAAGATAGGGTTAAAAATCTTAGAAAGGAACTTCCTGGGAACTCGCGCTCGGTCTGAAGTTCTCAAGGCTCTCTTGAGACTGGATTTAATCTATTTTAAAAGAATACCACTAGTTTTAGTAGTGTAACTTATAACCCAGTCCACAAAGTTTTGAAAGCTTTTCCTAGAAGCGTCGAATCATTTGCCAAATATAAACTTTCTACTGAAAGTCATTTTTACAGCAAAAGAGAATGAGTTTTTACTTCTATATTTCCTTCCTTGAATGTTCTTTGTAATTCTCCCCTACCTAAAGAAGGTGGTGTTTTCTCTGATCTACCAATAACGGACTGCATACACGAGAACTCTTCGACAGTGGCTAGCTATGGTGTAAGTATTTGTTGATTAGTGTAAAAATTAACCCGAATGAATCAACTACTGGTTCCGAGTATTTGGGACTAATATACGACGTCGCATAAACAAATGAAACAGGTTCGACCGGTCGGTAGCTGAGTGGAGAACGCGTCGGATTCCCACCCGGGCGTCGTGGGTTCAATTCCTCTGCTGGCTAAGTCCTCCATCATTGCACAAGCAACATCTTCCGCTTTTTATGATGGTAGTAGGAGTTTTTGAAATATTGTCAGGTTATTCGTAACCCTGGAATGTTTGTCTTTCTTAAAAGAAAGGTAAAAAGATTTAAGATAACGGGTCGTGAACTCTAAAACACAAAACGTTTTGGACAATTTGTTTATATTGACCTGTCAATCAAAACTCTGTTTCTTCAGATAATTTACCATCGATAACTTCAAAGAGGTTGGAATATTTTATTAGGCAGTTAGTATCACGAATGTCTACCCCAAAAAGTAATGTAAGCATTGATAATAAACCTATTAAATTAATAACGGATAAATATTTAAATCATTTTTAGTTTGGATCGTAAAAAAGCTATTGTAAAAGCATTTACGAAACACAACAAAACCTTTAAATTAAGTTATTTAATGAAACTAATAAAATTCAGAAAATATAAATTTGTGCTTTGTAAAATATTTCCGATCTGAAAACATTCTCTTCTGATAAATTGTAATCATATTAACGTTTATAATAAAATAATTATTATTAAGAATCTCCACAGATGACATAGTTCTGGGGAGCCACCAATCAAGATGTAACAAGCTCAATAGAACCAAGAAAACTTTTCAGACTCTCATTCCTTAAATTCATTAGAAGATTATCACCATTATCTGTTCTTCCATACTAAAAATTAAAATACCTCCGATATACTTTATTTTAAATTTGCTTTCATGCCCCAAAAATGAAAAAATCATAATAAAGAAATAAAAAAAGAAATAAAAATAAAAAAGAAATAAAAAAAATATCAAATAAAAATATATTATCTGTGAGAATTAGCTAAATTTTAAGTTATTATGATATGGTGATTGTGTCCTGCCAGAAGTGACCTACCAGGTAAGTATGTTGCTGTATATTTATATAAACTAAGAATTAATATTAAGTAGAAATTAAGATTTGTACAGCGCCCTTGAGGTGATTTTTCACAAAAACGGCGCTATACAAATTATCCAAATATTATTATTATTATAGATACTTAATTTGATTAATTTCGCAGGATATTTGCGTTTTTTTAGATGTTACCCTGATAAAAGATCAGTCAAATAAATTAATGTTCCACCAAAGTAGAAATTATTCACAAAACATTAAAAAGCAGTTTTATTTCCCTCTCTATACTAACATGATCTGGTCCACAAGTTTGGGGTATTGTTGATATATTTAATGATGGAATAAAGAGTAATCTATACCAGCTCTTTGCTGAATCCTCTAAATGTTTCTAGAGTTAGTACTGTAGTTCCAGTATTTTGTGTTTAAAAATAGTTTAACTTTGTTTTTATTTTTTTATTTTATATAACGTATATAAAATAACATATTTTATCACTATATACTGTGAATACTATAAGTTTAACAATTAAGATAGTTGATTATAGTGATTATGTTCTTGGCATATTAAAATGTTATATTCTTTACAAAATTATTTACAACGTGGATATTCACAGACAAAAGAATTAATCCAATAAACAAAACAGTTTACTTTATAAAGAGTTGAAATGTCATAATTCACTACCGGAAACCATCAAAATTACATTAATTAAAAAAATGTATAAGAACCATATAAAATACATTAGTATCTGGCTTTTGTACACATAGAATATACCTGTATACGAGTATAAGTTTTTTTTATACACGTTAATGTACAAATAACTAAAATAAAACTACAAAAACATACCAATGTATGTAAAAGCCCTGCTTGACGTAAAAGAAAATAAAATAAAATTAATACAATATTTAATGATTATCTTCAATGTATGGATAGAGTAAAACTTACCCCATATACAACAAGTGGCGAGTAAGTTGAGTAGAGAGTTATCAACGGTAAAGCGGGGACACACTGGGTTAACTGTGAGCCTCGGCCGTAGTGGCGGACAGGCGCTGAAATACTGCCTGAAGCTGAACGCTGAAAGGGGAGGCCTGCTGAAAGCACCGTAAGCTATGCACAGGCGCACTGGGACTTTCAGAACACGTGCTCGTATTAAATAAATGTTGAAATGGTATACCTATGTGTGATGTGTAATGCTTATGTATTTAAGAATGATGAATTGTAGGGCTATATACATGTAATTTTTTGATTTATCGTGACAGTTAGATGTAATACATTTTCAGAATTATACGGCGTTATGTTAATCTGATGTACTAACTAATAATGATAATATTTTGATAATTTGTAAAGCGCCGTTTTTGTGAAAGATCACCTCAAGGGCGTTTTACAAATTTTAATTTCTAGTCAATGTTAATTCCAATTTTATATTAATATTTATTTTAATCAAGTAACAGAGAAAACATACAGCAAAAAACTTACCTGGCAGGTCACTTCTGGCAGGACTAACTGACTAACCATCACGCTGTTTCCCCGCAAGGGTAGGGAGAGAGGACGGACCGCCATATAACTCTGTCTTGGTACACACTACTTGCTTCATTCACATTCATACATCGTCTCATACATATTCTTCTGTTACACTGACTCTTCACATGACCCGATCCAAGTATTTGATTTACTTGATCGTGCCACGTCTTTCTCGGGCGTCCTCGACTACTTCTTCCATTCACTTTTGCATCATATATTCTTTTCACACTCCTTTATTCGTTCATTTGCTCTACATGCCCAAACCATCTAAGTGTCCCTTTCTTGATCCTATTCATTACGCTCACTTCAGCCTTGCATTCTTTCCGGATATCCACATTTTTAATACGGTCATACATGGTTTTACCGCAAATACGTCTCAGGGATCTCATTTCCACAGCATTCAGTCTACTTTCATCCTTCCTCTGCCAGTTTCATCCCTCACTGCCATACATCAGGGTTGGTATAAGCACTCCATTGTGGACTGCTAGCTTCTTTGGACAATTTCTTATTTGCGTCAACAGCATTCAGTCCTCCATTAATCAGGACACAATCACTTTATTATAATAACTTTAAAATTTAGCTGATTTATACATAGATACGAGTACATGTATTTTTTAAATTTTTTTAGGTCATGAGAGCATATTTAAAATAAAGTGTATCAAGAGTATTTTTAAATGTTTCATAGTAACGAACAGAAAATGAGGAAAATCTTCTAATGGATTTAAGAAATAAGAGTCTGAAAAGTTTTTCCTTGGTTCGGACAGAAATTCTATTGGGCTTGTTACACATCTTGATTATGGATATGATTTTCTGAAAAAATGGGTTTTAAGTTTGGCTCTGAGCTCTGTCGAGTCTTTTATTACTCTCAGATCACGTGGTAGTTCATTCCAGGCTTTAGGACCTGACACTCCGAAGGCGCACTCTCCGAACTTAGTCTCTGTCGCGCTGTCTGGTATGCGCTTTGGTTCCTTCAACCTTCCGATAGCCGATGACATTGCCGATCTAAGGGTTGACTGTCGCGTATTAGAATCTAACTAACTAACTTATCATCACGCCGTTTCCCCACAGGGGTAGGCAGAGAGGTTGGACCGCCTTACAACTCTGTCTTGGCACACATCCCTTGCTTCATTCACATTCATACATGCTCTTATGTTATTCTGATTCTTCACATAGCCCAATTCAAGTATTTGATTCACTTGATCGCGCCATGTCTCATTCGGGCGCCCCCGAACTCTTCTTTCATTCACTTTCGCGTCGGTGTGGGTATATCAAATTATAAGTAACCGGTTGTTATCCGTGAAGAATCATTTGGCGTATATAACTTGACTTGACAATATGAAAACTAAACTGAATTAAAATCATTAAAATGGAATTACACCACCAATTATCACTTCAAAATTATAAATAATGAAAAATGTACTTTTTTGTTTTTACAGAATCAAAAAATATTTGTTTTTTCAATTTTTTTAATACTGAATACCGCACAAGAGTCTCGACTGCTCACAACCGTCTAGAGTTAGTGAGACTATGGCATCCCCGATGGGGGTATGTTGTGAGGGTTGAAGGTGGTGGGGAAATGATGGAGATGGGGACGAGGAAGGTTAGAAAGTACTTGGCTATTCAGATCTGGTCACCGAACACGAATAAAGCCATTTTAAGCAACATTTCAATTCTGAATGGTGGTCTTTTACCAGGACGATACTTAGAGTATTTACCACTCCGCTACTATTTTATAAAAATTAAATGTGTTATGACACAGATTAATTAAATATAATTCATTTGCGCACGTCGGGTTTGAACCCGCGACCTTTGGATTCGTAGTCAAGCGTCTTACCACTCAACGCAGAGGCCGTGAATACCACACAAGAGTATCAACTGTTCCCAACACTAGAGCTAGTGATGCTATGTCATCCCCAATTAAGGTATTTTGTGAGGTTGAAGGTAGTGGAGAGGGGAAGGTTGGGCAGTACCTGGCTATTCAGATCTGGTCACTCAAGCCATTTCAAGCAACGTTTCACTTCCGAATGAAGGTCTTTCACCAGGGCGCTGCTTCGAGTGTTTATCAAATCATTTTATAGACAAACTGTTGAAAACAAAAACGAGTTGTTAAAACGACCCGTTCTCAGTGCGGAAGGCTGCTTGATGAGGTTCCACTTGGATGTGAGATGTACACACAGTTCATCGACATTATCAACATTTCGTATTTAAATAAATAATTTGTATTTTTTTTCGTAATAATGAGAATTAGCACGTATGTAAGAATTTAAATGTGATTTAAATCGAAAGCTGTCCACTTAAAAATATTACGAAAAAATTGGAAAGTGTCAAAAAATAGCGTCTGTAAACTTTTCTCGTTACAAAAAATTGATCATTCTGCAATGTAGGTGAGGGTGGTGTCCAGCGTTCATTACTTAACCTTTCACAGGAAGCAAGCAGCCAGGGCCGTATCTAAAGCCCAGGCGACCCAGGCAGCGGCCGCGGGCGACACATTTCACGGGGCGGCATTTTGCCGAAGTTTGTTTCCGTATTTTGCATAAAATGCGCAAATCAAAAATATTAAAAGTGGTTCAATTCAAATTGTGGCCATAAGGCAAAACATTTTGATGCCTCTGTTCTGGATAAATTACTTTCTCTACATCGTCAACTGTCGTGGGCAGCCGTATGATAATGCAAGCAGTAATAATAATTATGATTGTACGTGGATACTTTATAAGGCGTAATTTTTGTGAAATATCACCTCAAGGGCCATTAGCATTTTTTTTATTCCCAGGATATATCATATCGTATTACTAATTACATTTTTAATCTATATCATATTAATATTTATTTATTTAAATATATATATATTTATATTTTAAGAAAGACAACATTCTCGGGTTAAATAACAATAAGAAACAGATTATGGTGAAAAGCTTCCAGTGAAATCACCCATGGTTGGACTACTCGCATTTTAAATTTCACCTGGTCAGATTAGTGTACATAAATATTGTTCGGTACTATACTTCATATAATGGATCTTCCATGTGGTTATGTAACCAAAGAAAATGGGTGAACAAAAATATTATATAATTAGAAAAGCAGGCGACACAAGAATGGTACCTACATTGAATTTAAGGATATGAGAGTCTGAAAAGGTAAGTTCTTAGTTTGGACCGAAATTCTATTGAACTCGTTATTCTTTTTTTTTATGCATTTTAATTTCAGAGGGAGTTTATTCCAAGCCTTGGGCCCCGATACTTCGAAAGCGCGATCTCTTTATCTTCAAGCAAGGGGGTAGAAATAAATCTACATATCTAATATGTCACATATTCAGTCTAATCGCTGAGTCTTATTAGTTAATGCTCACGTGTTTCCCAATTCCCTACTTCTGTAATACTTTTTTCTGTCTTCTCCAGGAACTTTTCTCGACTCGTTTACTGAATGTGGCCGGCACAGCAATATTGCTACGCATAAGCGCAAGAGATTTTGGCTAATTTGTACTCAATCAAACGATAATGATGTTTATAGAGTGTATACAATAATATCAGGACTGAGTTATTTAGATACTCGCGTGTACCTAGATTGCATACAGTGGGTAATTATTTCGCTGAAATAGTAGATATATTCAACGATTTTTTAAAGATATATTCAACTTCACTGAATCTAGTTACAAGGAGGCTATAATAGCATACCTCTTGCAAAAATATTTTTGTTAATTTATTGCATTATAATATTTCTATTAACTCATTTATGGGTAACATATTTTGGGTGCTAATCATTTACTCCGTGTTATTTATATGCCACTATTATTTTATGTTATTATTATTACACAGTTATTGTTATGTTGTATTTCTTTGTAATATATATATTACACAGTTATTTTTATGGGCTTTTGCCCATAAGGGCGTTAATAATTAAATAAATAAATAATGTTTATAGGATATGAAAGACGACAAAACATGTAGTAAACTATCCCCTGGAAATATGTAGCACTCAATAAAAGACAATTGCTTGGATCAATAACAAAATTTGACGTGCAGCGCTTATATTGTGTGTTGAAATGTGGAAATGGGGTAAGGTGAGGTATAATTGGACGTAGTTATGCAGAAAACGTCCGACCCACAATTTGCCAAGAGGAACCAGTTCCAATTATTTTTGTTTTCAAATCTCTACCGACTAGTACTTTTTTGGCGAGGAACTTTTCGAAAAAAACACCAGGAACTGGTTCCAAAAAGAACTGAATATAAACTACTGGTAACTGGAACCGCGAACGTGACAGATGGTAAGTGAAAAAATGAGGGGAGGGGAGGCTCTAGAAAAAAAATCTCAAAGTTGACGGATAGATAAATACAAGGTTTCTTTTATCTGCTGAAAACATTCAAGCTCCAAATGCAATAGATTTTTGGTAATTATTTTTCTTACTAAAGCGCATTGCAGATATTTGACTTAAATTAAAGTCTAAAAACACAATAATTTGTAGAAACACTTAAGAAATACATTTTTCAATAAACACATTCTTTTATTATAAATTAACTATTTATAATAATGATCATAAAGAAATTTAAAAAAAAACACTGATATTCACTTCACAACTGCCGATTACGCATATTAATGTTTTTTTTTATCGTCATATTTTCAAACGCCTTTTTCTCAGTCTCACCTTTTTTGGGGTAAAAATAATAATAATTTAACTACTTACAACGGTTCTAAACCCAAATACGGCCCTGCAAGCAGCTACTCGTACACAGTTTTCCGACCAATCTCCCGCCAGCACGTGAGTCCCTCATTAAAGTATATTGGCTTCATTAAGGTGATATTGATTGGCCGGTTGCATCCGCTGCGGAAGTTTAATCCATCAATGGCCTGGCCTCGCCCCACCCTCACCAAATTGATTACCCCTTAAAAGATTGAACAGTAATCGAGTTAAACGCCGCTGGATGTATACCAGGAAAGCGTGCCTCGCGGTAATCACGCAAATTTCAGCAAATACGGCGGGGGTTTTCAGGAAATTAACTGCATTATTTATATTAAAATCTCAGTGGTAGAGCCTTCATGCCCTAGATAAATAATCTCACAAAAAACTTGCGTAGTCCACAAGTAACTAGTTCCCATTCGCGTTTAAACAGAGCTTCACTTGTAAGAGAACATATTTATCATGAGCTAGACCTTGGAGAAACAATGTATGGAGAGAGAGCTAATTCTTTTTACCCAACCGATACAAACTTGCGATAAATCACTTTCTCCGGGTTTTTGCGTCGTACACCAAGAGAGAGAAAGAGACAACAAATATAATACTCCGCTTCTACGTACTGTCACAATGATCTTGGGCTCCTGGGTCACCGCGGGACTTCGCCCACATTTTTTATTATGCCACTAAACTTGACACAACTAGACGGGTTTTTAAGGTTAGATGCTATATTTTTGTTGTTATCAATACTGTGAAAAATGGTTATTCGAATAAACAAAAACATTATGTCGATATGTGATATGAATGGATATATAAATACCCTTGCCTTAGTCTTAGCCACGCCCAGGTCCGCCGAGTCAGGTAAAAATCATCAAAAACTGACTACGCTGCCTTGGGTAGATACCACTTTATATACTCTAAGATTACGACACTACTACTAAACTACTGTCTAAACCTTGGAGTAAGAATATAAATGGAGAGGTAACTTTGCGAAACAGTGTGGTCAGTAATGTTGACTTTATACTGACTCGATAGAAAGAGACAAAGATATATAAAAAGATGTTGGATAGCCTATTAGTTACCGCCCACATGGAGTTTGGACATTTTTAATAAACATACACCATTAAAATAATTTATAAAGTCAAAATATCACACAAACACCAATAACAGAAGTTTTTCCCAAATAATGATGAAAGCTTTTTGTTGAATTCTTTTTTTTGAAAAATATTTAAAATGTTGAAATACCTCTGAAGAGTGATTTTTTATAATCGTTGTTTGGTCTTATTTGAACATTTACGCATAGCACATATCACCATCATGTTTGATTTATTTGTACAACCACTGCAAGTTTTTTAATCAACACAAATATGGGAAATAACCTCAAAATCCGTCGACGTAAGTTATGCGACTCGGTGATGTGAAGTTAGCGCGGACGGAGAACATTCTTACATACTTAGAAGTGTGGCAATATTATGGGACAAATTTCCTTGTCTCTTTCTCTCTCGTGGTATACGACGTAAAAACCCGGAGAAAGTGATTTGTCGTAAGTTTATATAGGTTAGGTAAAAATATTTAGTTCTCAATAAATATTCTTGCTCTAAACAGAATCACAAATTTGTAAGAAATTATCAACCGTCAGCTTGGTAGCATATATAATATAGATTTACTCTGTCATCTATCTGTACCTACTCAGCCATGTTATCATTCTATAATGGCAGCATTTAATAATTCTTACTGTAATTATGGGGCATTGATTGGCAAACTTACACTAGACTGCATTGGTGAAAGCGGGGTTGTGAGTTTGGACGTGGCTTAGGCCAAAGTTCAACTAATTGGTCACTCAGTTTGACTGGTAAAAAAAGTCTTTATATAAATTGATAGTAATGACTTAGTATTATTCTACTTGTACTCACTGTCACTTACCTCAGAACAGGTTCTAATGACCTAGTGAGGTAATAACGTAAGTAACAAAAAGTAAAAAAATTAAAAATTAAAAAAATAAGTTATTTTTATACCTGTTATTTTTTTTATCATCTTCAAACGAAACTCTTATATCGATGTGATTAGCGTTGGGAAAAACTTCAAAGTTTTGTGAATGCTTCACGAATTGCTAGTTCTTTAAAATGAACTCTTCGCAGTGAACACGCAAAAAGGGGATTTGAATTTATCCGGTTATTTGTTCAGTTCTTTTTGGAACCGGTTCCTCGCCGAAAAAGCACGTACCAGTCGGCAGCGCTTTGAAAGTGAAAAGAACTGGAACTTTGAAGTACTTATAATGAAGTACTTCTACATAGACTTTGAAGTTCACCTACACAGCTGTGCTGCTGAAAATTGAAGTAGTTCTTTCTAATCTAACTTTTATTGATAAATTTATTCAAGTATTTATTCAATGAAATGAAGTTAAAGACATAAATGAACGCTAAATTGAAGTACCGACTTCATTTGAAGTATCTGTTCAATGAAACGAAATTAATGAAAAGAAAGAACGCTAAAATGAAGTACCAACTTCATTTGAAGTATTTGTTCCATGAAACGAAGTTATTGAAATGAATGAACGCTAAAATGAAGTATTAACTTCAATTGAAGTATTTGTTCAGTGAACAATGAATGAAGTAGGAACTGTTGCCAAAAGAAGTAGTTCTTTGACGTAGTTCTTTCAAAGCGGTCACAACGCTAGATGTGATCAAAGAAATGGTTTCCAAACTAATTTGACCACAATAGAAAATGACATGGCAATAATTTAGTAACAGGAACATTTCACAAAATATTGTACCTAAATCAAAGAGAATTTTTATGTGGAATAATTTTGGTAATACCGACATGGTATCATTAACTATGAATGAGATTCCCTACCCGAAACGATATAAATGTAAGGCGATTTAGATTTTTGGTGCATTTTACTACTTTGATCATTGCAATGAACTGATTTTTAACAATGAAGCATTTGACATGTTTTGCTATTTTATTTTTGAGTTTTTACAAAAATGTTGTAAGTTTTTCTGTTTCGGAAATGCAAAGTCAGTTAGCCGTTGATTATTTTAGATATAAGAATGTCAAAGAAGTTGTCACTTTTCTCAGGTGGACTGATTCTGGTAAAATAACATGTAATTATAGAATCGTAGCAACTCATCTAGATTATCTTTGCACCCCTTAGTTCTATTTCTTTCAATTCCATACGTAATTATAATAATAAGTCATGTCTATATATATATGTATATACTCGAATATATACGAGACCTATTCAAAAGAAAAGATGGATTTTGAATTTTCGCGGGCTGTGTACATTTGATTATCGATTTTTTTTTGTTGTTATGTTGGTACACATATGTTTATCATATGTTAGCATTATCAGCCATTTTGGATTAGTGGTTTGTTTTTGACAACTGGAAAGGTTAATCACGTTTTTGTGTGTTCTTCGATTTTTTGCTTTAAAAAAAAAATGGATATATATATATATATATATATATATACACAAATACATTGACTTTTGTCATTTTTTTTCCTCTGCTTACTCTACAATTTACTTAATTTAGTCGACGTGAACTGTTTGCTCAGAGCAATAAAATATAAGAGAGAGCTTTGCTGTAGTCAGTTTTTATGAGATTTGCCGGACTCGGTTAGACCTGGGCGTAGCTAGGACTAGGGCTAGGTTATTTATACATCCATTCATAGCACATGTCGACATAGTGTTTTTGTTTATTCGTATAACCACTTTTTCACAGTATTTTTATAAACAAAAATATGGTATGTAACCTAATAAACCGTTATGTTAATTTATTTCGCGTATCAAAACGTGTGGGCGGAGTCAACGGAGACGCGTGACACGAAGAACATTCTAACAATACTTGAAAGCGGTATGATAATTTGGGAGATTTTGTTGTCTCTTTCTTTCTCATTGTGTACGACGTAAGAACCCGGAGAAAGTGATCTATCCCAAATTTGTATAGTTTTGGTAAATATAATTAGCTTTCTCCACATATATTGTAACTTCAAGGTTGTTTGTTCTTCGGAGCTCTGCAGTCGTTGGGAGCTTGGTGTAAGAATTTATATGGAGAGAGAGCTAAATATTTTTACCCAACCTGTACAAATTTACGATAAATCACTTTCTCCGGGTTTTAACGTTGTAAACCGTGAGAGAGAGAAAGAGACAAGATAAGTTGTCACATAATATCGCACCACTTTTAGGTATGTAAGCATGTTTTCCGTCTCCCGGGTCTCCGGCGACTCCGCCCACTACGTTTTATTATGCGACATAACTCAACGATTTTTGAAGGTATATCCTATATTTTGTTAATAACAATACTGTGAAAAAGTGATTATACAAATAAACAAAGCGCTATGTTGACAAGTGTTTTAATTGGATGTAAAAAGATGTGTCCATGAAAACCCTAACCACGACCGACTCGGGAAAAAATCAACAATCCTGACTACACTCTTTCGCAAAGCTATCCCTCCAGGTATATTATTGCTCTGCGGATGGAAGGCAGTTAGGAGCCTAGGGACACGGATGGTGATGTTTTAAAGTACAGCAAAATCAACGGTAATTTTTTTTTTAATAAGTTGATATGTTTCAGATAAAGTACAGTTCTTAAAACTTGCAGAAGATTCAAGCCTGTTAGTTTGTCACATGGAGCGAGGAGTCGAATGGAACTCAGATAGAAATGTCACATCAAAAACCAAAAACAAAAACTTTAATTACTTTTATCCATTACGACTGCCCGTAGGAAAACTTGGAATTTTGTACGAGATGGAATACGCTGACAACGATTTTTTAATCAAAGTTTGTGAAACCACAATTTACTGTACTTAACTATTTTAATGATGACAACGATGATAACAATGATGACGATGATGATGATGATGATGATGATGATGATGATGATGATGATGATGATGATGATGATGATGATGATGATGATGATGATGATGATGATGATGATGATGATGATGATGATGATGATGATGATGACGATGATGATGATGATGACGAAGGTGACGGTGATGATGATAATGATGATTATGACGATGATGATGATGACGATGATGATGATGATGATGATGATGATGATGATGATGACGATGATGATGATGATGACGAAGGTGACGGTGATGATGATAATGATGATTATGACGATGATGATGATGACGATGATGATGATGACGATGATGATGATGATGATGATGATGATGATGATGATGATGATGATGATGATGATGATGATGATGATGATGATGATGATGATGATGATGACGATGACGATGATGATGATGATGATGATGATGATGATGATGATGATGACGATGACGATGATGATGATGATGATGATGATGATGATGACGATGATAACGAAGGTGACGGTGATGATGATAATGATGATGATGATGATGATGATGATGACGATGATGATGATGACGATGACGATGATGATGATGATGATGATGATGATGATGATGATGATGATGATAACATATTACTAAACTTAATGATTAATATTTTTTAGATGTCTAAATATCGATACACAAATACGTCTTTCGTATGGATGATGGTCAATCCTGATTTCGATTTGGGCGTAAATACTTTGAACAAGTTAAGTTTATTCGTTGATGCTGATATAATATTACCAAAGATGAGTGACGACACAAACGACACAGAATCTTTTGATTTGTTCGATGTGTATAATCCAGGACACGGCAGAGGAACCCAGTTGATAGTTTCTAAATTGGGCAGCTGGACAAAAGGTAAAATATAAAAACTTTGAAAAGGCAAGTTATCTAATCATCCACTAATATGATAAAACTTTGTAGGTAAACGATTTAAAACAATGTTGGTGTATTATTTGATAACTCGAGTTGCACGTCACTTTGTGTCGAATCCCCTTTTCGTTTATCGATATATTCAAGGTCGGTTCTGTGCAGGCGCAATTGTAGCAGTCCGCTCCAGGTGGCAAATCGCCAAGGCGCCGATACCTAACCACAGTGCTTTATATATATGATATAAAATGAAAAAAACATACCATTTACGGAAGGAAATTGATCCCGTGAGTTACCTGCCCAACGAGATAAAAACCCACACTTTCCGTCTCTTGTACTTGATACGAGTTGGTACTAATCTTCTGTTCAAACGAAAATTTAACCTACGCCGGCGCCGTTTGAATAGGAGCCGGGCCGGATGTATTTACGTGAGCATACATCCAGGTTAATTTTTGACCAAATTTTGCAAAATTTCAACTACTTATTTAATAAATAATAGTGTTATCTACTACTTTTCAACCATATTAGGCAAATTTGGCCATATTTTACTATTTTTCACCATATTTCGGTGAATTTTTGGCGAATTTCGCAAAATTGATCGTTATTCCAAAATTTCACAATATTTTACCGTTTTTTTTAATTATGTTTTACCGTTTATCAATATATTTTACTAGGATTTCACCACATTTTACCGTTTTTAACCAGTTGGATGATTTTTGACGGAATTTCGGACAATTTCACCATAGCTACTGTCTTTATAATATTTTAGTCTTTTTATTATCATATTTCTACAATTTTTACCATATTTTTCCGTTTTTCACCACCTTTGACAAGTTTTTCGTCATATTTTGACAAAATCAACTCGTAATTTATGGTGTCCTGTCATTTTGCATACTTTCCACATGGCCAGCCAGTCTTTTTGACCTAGATAATCTTTGAAGGTTTCAAGTCCAATCATATTTACAGGTACCACAAGTACATTACGATTCCTCTGCGGGGGTTAAAATACGAGTACACGAATACATAAATACTAGTAACACTTAAAAACTACAGGATTTTCTTAATAGTGTGGAAGTGTGCCCTTATAAATCCTAAACTATTTCCTACCCTGTAGTTTCCGGCCTAACAATGGTCTCACAGACAATCTGGTCCCGTCGAAGGGACATGCAGGGAGCTCGTTTAAGGGCCGTTTCAGTGACCAAGGACCGCGGAAATACCAACTTGGTGGACTACCTGACAGACAGATCGCAGCCTCACACTGACTCCCTAAGCAAAGCCTCTTACAATATGGTTCTGCTGCTCCAAGATTACTACAACTTTACGTGAGTATCAGCAAATCCTTCTCAAACAAATGCGTTGACGGCCTTCGCGGTCGAGTGGTTAAGAGGCTCAACTACGAATACAGAGGACACGGGTTCGAATTCCGGCGTGCTCAAACAAATTTTATGTAACTAATATGTGATTCTTCACATTTAATTCATATGAGATAATATGTAGTATATTTGCGGCACGAGTGGAAGATGGTATCGCCTTGGTAAAAGACCACCATTCAGAATCGAAACGTTGCTTGAAATGTCTTTATCCGTGTTTAGTGACCAGATCTGAATAGTCAGGTACTTTAAAACTTTTCTCTTTCCCATATTTATCTCCTCCCCGCTACCTTCAGCCTCACAACTCACAAAATACCCCGATTGGGTTGAGAACAGTGCTTTTATCGTTCATATGCATTTTTTTCAATTTCATTCGGTTCGCTTTTATATTTTATAATGTTAAACAATGTTTAATTTAAAAAGACGTATCCTTAGTTTTTAACACATACAACATAATTGGCGGTAGGTTTATAGAGGATATATTACATAACGGTTATAACAACTTCAATAAAATTTCATCAATATTAATGAAAAGTACATACGCGAAAGATAAAGATTTGGGTGCGACCGAGAATCGAATTCAGAAACTTCCGTTTGTTGGACGGACGCTCTATCAATTGCACTATAAAACTAAGTTTCCATAATGTCGTTTTCATCAATTACACATTTTTTGATAACTAACATTGTTTCGAATTATTATCTGTTAGCAAAGCCCGGCGAGCCTTGGGGTCGGAAATAAGATGCATTTTCTCTGGCTCTATGAGACCGAATGTAGAGAACCTTTGGAATTCTGTTGATAATAATGAATTAATGAGAATTAAATAAAAAAATCATCCAAAAGTAACATTTGTTAAGAAAGTAGCGCTTTGCGGGCAAAATGCCAGCCTCGGGGTTGGAAATTAGATGCCTTTTTCTCTGGCTCTGTGGAACCGAATGATGTGAACCCTTGGAATTCTGTTGATAATAATGAATTAATGAAGATTAAATGATAAAATCATCCAAAAGTAACATTTGTTAAAAGAAATACCACTTTGCGGGCAAAATGCGAGTCTTGGGGTCGAAATGAAGATACCTTTTTCTTTGGCTCTATGGAACCGAATGAAGTCAACCTTTGGAATTCTGTTGAAAATAATGAATAATGAGGATTAAATGAAAAAATCATCCAAAAGTAACATTTGTCAAAAAAATACCAGTTTGCAGGCAAAATACGAGGTTTAGGGTCGAAAATAAAATGTATTTTTCTGGCTCTATGGGACCGAATGAAATGAACCCTTGGAATTCTGTTTATAATAATGAACTTTTGAGGATTAAATGAAAATCATCCAAAAGTAACATTTGTTAAAATAAATACCACTTTGCGGGCAAAATGCGAACCATGGGGTCGGAAATTAGATGCCTTTTTCTCTGGCCTATGGACCGAATAAAGTGAACATTTCGAATTCTATTTGGAATAATGAAATAATGAGGATTAAATGAAAAAATCATCCAAAAGTAACATTTAAAAAAAAATACCACTTTGCGGGCAAAATGCGAGCATGGGGTCGGAAATAAAATGCGTGTTTCTGTGGTTCTATCGGACCGAATGAATTGAACCTTTGGCATTCTGTTGATAAAAATGAAGTTATGAGGATTAAATGAAAAAAATCATCTAAAAGTAACATTCGTTGAGAAAATACCACTTTGCGGGCAAAACGCGAGCCTTTGGGTAGGAAATTAGATACCTTTCTCTCAGGTTCTATGGAACCGAATGAAGCCAACCTTTAAAATTCTTTTGATAATAGTGAACTAATAAAGGATTTAAATGAAAAAACCATTTAAAAGTAACAATAATTGTTAAAAAAGTACCACTTTGCGGGCTAAATGCGAGCCTTGGGTGGGAAATTGGATACATTTCTCTCATGCTCGATGGAACCGAATGAAGTGAACTCTTGGAATTCTTTTGATAATAATGAACTTATGAGGATTAAATGAAAAAATCATCCAATCGAAACATTTTTAAAAAGCACCACTTTGCGGGCCTAATGCGAACCTTGGGGTCGAAAATTATAAGCCGTTTTCGTTGTTGCTTCGATTGCCGTCCATGAATAGTCTGGTTTTATCATTTTATATTATTATATATTTAAAGGCACTATGTTCAGGTACTATCAACGCCTTATCAATTTGCCAACTGGAGCACACTGCTCCAATTGCGCCTGCACAAGACCAGCCCTGTCTGTGAGAGGCATCCATCTTTTCGTTTGGAAGTGAAGATTATCATATTTTAATTATGGATATAGAACAAACAGCGGGACTTCCAAACAGATTACATTTGATTTCATAGTGTTTTCCCTGAATATGTTTCCTGGTTAGGTGTTTGAATAATGACTATGCAAAGCATTCGTAATTTGTTTTGCCGATTCGGAACTTGAACGAGAATAACATTAAATTAGCATATTTTATGCAAAGAGTTGTGCCTGCATTTGGGAGTTGGAAAAGTAAGGGCATTAGTTTTTACGATAGCTGTCTTTAAAATTATCAAAACGAAGTAAAACAGTAAGATGACATTATGTGAATTGTGTCGTCGTTTAAGGCAGTATAATTTTGTAGATAGGAAGTTGGTATTAATTGTCAAAAAGGAGGAGTTTGTTTCAATAGTTGTTCACAAAGTCAAATTACAAAACGTCCAATTTTAAACGGCCTCAAAGCCGCATGATGTGATCTAGCAGATAGCGTATAATCAGAGCAATAAGATACCAGGAAGGATAGCATATTATTGCTTAATAATAGCTTTGAGAAACAGTATAGTCAGGATTGTTGTTTTTTCCTGGCTCGGGCATGGCCAGGGTTTTCATGGACGATTTCGTTTTTATATCCATTCAAAGCACATGTCGACATAATGTTTTGTTTATTTGTATAACCACCTTTTCTCAGTATTGGTATCAACAAAAATATAGGATATAACCTCAAAAATCGTTGAGTTATGTCAATTTATGTCGAATATCAAAACGTGTGGGCGGAGTCAACGGCGACGCGGGACACGAAGAACACTCTCAAAAATACTTTAAAGCGGTGTGATAATTTGGGGAATTTTGTTGTCTCTTTCTTTCTCATGGTGTACGACGTAAAAACCCGGAGAAAGTGATTTATCCCAAGTTTGTATAGGTTGGGTAAAAATAATTAGCTCTCTCTCCATATACGAGGCCTGTTCAAAAGAAAAGGTGAATTTTGAATTTTCGCGGGCTGTGTATATTCGACTATCGATTTTTTTTTGTTATGTTGGTACACATATGTTTATCATTTGTTAGCATTATCAGCCATTTTGGATCAGTGGTTTGTTTTTGACAACTGGAAAGGTTAGTCACGTTTTTGTGTGTTCTTCGATTTTTTACTTTAAAAAAATGGATTAAAGAATATGTATTAAATTTTTCGTTAAAAATGAAATAAAGTGCTCCAACGCACTTAAAATGTTGACTGTGGCATTCGGCGAGTCTACTTTGTCTCAAAAAAGTGTTTATAAGCGGTACAAGCGCTTTAAAGAAGGCAGATATTAATGACGATGAGCGTCCTGGAGTTGTGGAAAAACAAATCATAGATTTTATTCTTTGATCCATTTATTTCAAAAGTAAGAAAATCGAAGAACACACAAAAACGTGACTAACCATTCCAATTGTCAAAAACAAACCACTAATAAGAAGTACCTGGCTATTCAAATCTGGCCACCAAACACGGCTAAAGCCATTTCAAGCAACGTTTCAATTCTGTTATTCTGACTTTTGACATTTAAACAGAAGAGTATGTATGAGACGATGTAAGAATTTGAAAGAAGCAAAGAATGTGTGCCAAGACAGAGTTGTATGGCGGTTCGTCCTCTCTGTCTACCCGTGCGGGAAAGCGGCGTGATGGTTAGTTAGTTACAATGCTGAATGGTAGTCTTTTACCAAGGTGATACTTGGATCATTTTCCACTCTAGATCGTGCCGCAAATATACAATACATTTTTTTTTTGTAAGAAGCAATCCCATGGTGATTAGACATTATATTAATAATAAAAGAATACTTTGTTTTAAAAACACCAAATTTATTATAATGAAGGCCAACCGGTTTCGCTTGGATCAAGCTTCGTCAGGGCACATATAATAACTAAAGAAAAATACAGAGTTAACAGGTACTCGAATATATAGGTACAAAAAATATTGATAGAGTGAGACAGTATATAATACAAAGAAGGAAGAGACTTGTTGCCTCCCTCTAATATATGCTCTCTCTCTTCTCTTCTCTGCTCGAGCGTCTTCCCACTCGACCACGGAGGCCATACATAAAACATGCGTAAAAGCTTAAAGTTTTTCTTGAAATTAATCTCGAATTTACAGGCTGGTTATTAATAATAAGGACTAGGGAAGCAAGCATCCTTAACAGTTGTTTCGCATAACGGACATAACTAACATTCGATTGTATTAGGATGGTGGTGTCGGAAGGAGAGAGTTGGTGGAATCCGCAGTCCTGGGAGAGGAGCATGGTAGGGATGCTGAACGCAGACGAGGGGGACTTCGCCGTGACCTGCCTGCGCCTCGTGGACCCCCGGATAGACTACATGGACAGCTACTTCCAACTGTGGGAATTTAGGTAGGTCGATGTTTACATATAATGATCTCCTAATATGGAAACTTCATGTCACAAATCTAATAATGAAACTGAGGAGACTCATTTATTTAAAAAAAAAATCAAGACACATATTAAATAAAAAAAACAACTAAGGCAAGTTTAAGGCTGATTCACACCAACGTCCGGATCCGCAAAGTAACGATATTGTTCCGCATGAGAGCTTATTGATATGGTATGAATATCAATTGAGGAGTATGTGCCAAGACAAAGTTGTGTGGCAGTATATTCTTCTGCCCACCCTTGTGATATTTAACTATTTATTTAGTTAAATAATTATTTTGAAGTGTAAAAATACTTACATCGCTGATTTTTTTTTATTAAAAATCATTTTTTTATCATTAAATAATATTTTTATTAATTATTAAAAATATTATTTAGTGATAAAAAAATGGTTAAAAAAAAATCTGCAATGTAAGTATTTTTACGCTACAAAATAATTATTTAACTAACTAAAGGTTATCATTGGAAGTGTTTTTTCTCGTCAGCACCTGCTTCCTGTTCCTGAAACCTGCCCACTCCGGGGGGCTGTGGAGCACCGAGCTGCTGCGGCCCTTTACGGCCGCGGGCTGGGGCCTCGTGCTGGCCTCCGCCGTGGCCGCCGCCCTCGTGGTGTACCTAACGGGGTTGGGGACGCTCAAGGGGCGAACTTCGCTCGGACACCACCTGTTCCTGGCTCACGGTGCGCTGTGTCAACAAGGTATGCTTTCATTTATGTACCCCCATGAAGATATTATTCAATTCCATTCGTTTGATTCATTCATTTAATTCGTTTCATGTGTTTAATTCGTTTCGTTTATTGCATTCGTTTTATTCGTTTAATTCGTTTCATTATTTTCACTTGCTTCATTTGCTTCATTCGCTTCATTCGCTTAATTCGCTTCATTCGTTTTATTCGTTTCATTCGTTTTATTCGTTTCATTTGTTTCATTCGTTTCATTCGTTTCATTCGTTTCATTTGTTTCATTAGTTTCATTCGTTTTATTCGTTTCATTTGTTTCATTCGTTTCATTTGTTTAATATGTTTCTTTCGTAACATTCGTTTCATATGTTGAATTTGTTTCTTTCGTAACATTCGTTTCTTTCGTAACATTCGTTTCATTCGTTTCATTTGTTTCATATGTTGCATTTGTTTCTTTCGTAACATTCGTTTCATTCTTTCATTGGTTCCATTCGTTTCATACGTTTCATTCGTTTCCATTCGTTTTATTCGTATCATTCGTTTATTTCGGATCATTCGTTTCATTCGTTTCCATATATGACAACGCTCTAGAAAAGTTTTCATTTCAGGTACTGATATAGTACCTGAACGATTATCCGGTCGCATCATGTTCCTGTTTCTCTTCCTGAGCGCCATCCTCCTCAACAACTTTTACACTTCCTGCGTGGTGTCCTTCCTGCTGGAGAACAAGGCCTCTCCCATCAACTCAATCAGGGAGTTAGCTGATAGTCATTTGAAACTGGGACTGGAAAATCTGCCGTACAATCAAGTCATTATTGAGGTAAACTTTACAATTACTTATATTATGTTGTTTCATTCTCTTTTACCATGTATTTCCTAAAAATAATTTAAACATATATTTATATTTTTAAATAAAAAATAATTTTGTTTTAAGCCACTTTATTTATACACATATAATAATTCGACCGGTTTCGGTTAGACTTAACCTTCATCAGGAACGTATAAGTATAAACTAAGAATTAAATATAGAGTAATACAGTGGACAAAGAAATTGTTGAAAGAGACAAAACATTAATATAAACAGGACAAAGCATCAGAGAGGGGGTGGTAATGGAGTAGGTAGAGAGGTAGGGGGATGGGAAGAGGAGAAGGGGAACATTCTTAAAATCGGACTTTTAGTTAATTCTAATTGTTTGTTTAAAATTTGGCAATTATTATTATTATTTGATTCGAATTGTTTGGTTGTTATTTGGTCGAATTGTTATATGTGTATAAATAAAGTGGCTTAAAACAAAATTATTTTTTATTTAAAATTATAATGTCAAGCTACAAAGTGTTTGCTTCCTTCGATAATATATTTATATATTAGCGAGACTATATATTATCTAGATTTAAGGAAATGCAGCTCTGATAACATAAATACACTTCTTCAAATTATTTATGTTCACTAAATACCTTACAAAGAACATCTTATCTGACTGAATAAGGTAAAAATATAATAAACTTTTATGCAATGAAATTACAAGCACATACGAGTAGATATGTTATTGTCTTGAATATTTACACAAATTGCGACAAGGAACAAACACACGTACGTTTCCAGTTAATCCTTCATTCAAACATTGGTCATGTATGACAAAGATAGACATTCAAAGGATATGTGTGTATGAACGAAATAGATCTCGAACCAGGCGACGTTTCTTATAAAAGTTGCGTCGAATACTACATCCTAAGTCAACGAATAGGGAACGCCGCGTTAGACGACCTACTGTCAGCAGGTTGTCCTTTTTATACGTATGTGTTGCTACGTTCACTATCTCACTCTCTCTAATGGCGCTTAAAATCTTCGGGTACAGTGGTAATAATAGTTTTATTAAATATAAAAAGTAATTTGCGTGTACTTACGAATGAAATGTTATTTTTTTGGCTTTTACTAGTATTTGCAGTGTAATAGAAACACTTTCTCATCCGCACAGGTGCTTTTTGACACTTATTTATGCAATCTGTTTAGATATAGTATACGACCTCAAGAAGTGCATGACAGTTTGATACTAAATCCGCTAAATCGAAAGTACGGTAAATACCGTATCTTTTGCTTGCCACTTTGAGAGCTCTACAACGAGTCCATAAGTTTGTAATGTCATTGCTTGTATGTGCATTCGGTTGCTAGCTTGGAGAAACAATGTATGGAGAGATAGCTAATTATTTTTACCCAACCGATACAAAATTGCGATAAATCACTTTCTCCGGGTTTTTACGTCGTACACCATGAGAGAGAAAGAGACAACAAATATAATACTCCGCTTCTACGTACTGTCACAATGATCTTGGGCTCCTGGGTCACCACGAGACTCCCCTAACATTTTTTTTATGCCACTAAACTTGACACAACTAAACGGTTTTTTAGGTTATATGCTATATTTTGTTGATATCAATACTGTGAAAAAGTGGTTATACGAATAAACAAAAACATTATGTCGATTTGTGCTATGAATGGATGTATAAATACCCTAGCCTTGGTGTTAGCCAAGCCCAGGTACGCCGAGTCAGGTAAAAATCATCAAAAACTGACTATACTGCCTTGGATTGATACCACTCTATATACTCTAAGGTTGCTAGTGTGCGATTAAGCTAGTACTTAAATGATCACCTTTACAATTGAAATGTTGATTAAGCATCTCTTGATTCTAGTTTAATTTCCATTACATTCATTACAGAATCCGGAGAATGAAGAAATCAAATACCTAAACGAGAAGATTCGAAAATCGGGTAAGCAGATTCATGAACTCCTGATTCCTCTTAAGCGAGGGGGTGTCCCAGGTGCAGAGGGGCACGATGGCCCTCCACACGGAGAGGGCCGCCCTGTACTCGGTCATCGCCACCACCTTTCATCCGGAGCAGATCTGTCAGATCAAGGAGATAGAGGTCCTACCTAGGAATAAGCTCTCCACTGTCATACAGAAGAATTCGCCTTTCATCAAAATTTTTAAAATAAGGTTTTTATCACTTTTTTTTATTTATTTGTTCTTAACTTAAAGAAATTTAGGTCTTAATAATAATAATATTAACAGTGAACTTATATAGCGCAGTTTTGTGATATTTCACCTTAAGTGCGCTTCATGCTAAATTAATTATGCTAATAAGATTAACTACCAAGGAGAAAATAATACATAATATGTATACAAATTAAAACTATATAAAATAATGATCGTTATCATAAATCACGAGAGAAAAGGTTCAGATATGGGTATAACAGTGAATGTGTACATCAACAGATTAAAAAACAATTTTCTAGGAGCTAAGGGTATAAAAATTCAGATGAAACAAATAAATTCTTATTAACACATTTGTCAAATCAAAGAAAAGGAAATATGATTGAGGACAGTTAATATGTTGGCACTTAAAACATTAATTAACTTAGTCATAACATAACGGTCATGCTGTTATGCTTGACACCTGGTCATAATTTGATCAGATGCCGACACAGGCCGATAATCGATGGTACGAGGGCGATCGTTTTAAGTGGTAACCGTAAAAAAATCGTAATTGCGCTAATAATCGATTTACGGCGGAGTAAAATGTGACAGTGGTTCAAACCACTGAGTTTGCTTGCGAAAAAATGTGGAATAACGCCTTTCACCTAAACACAGTCGATATGCCTTTTTGAGATGTTAAAATAAATGTACACCTTAACCTCTAGTGTGCTGGAGGTGCCAATAGTCACCGGGCATTCATCATTATCTTTGCATGTGTTTTTATTCTTTAAAACCTATTGTTCGCATATTTAACCAAACCGTTATCGCTTGTCAATAAAAAAATAATTCCATAGAGATATTTTGCATTGCGTTAAGTTCGCTAGTCAGTAATAAGTATTTTAAGTTTTTTTAAATTTATTTTTTCTGTAAGAAGCAATCACATGGTGGTTGGACGTTATAATAATAAAATAATACTTTGTTTTAAAACCACTGAATTTTTTTTGTTGAAGGCCAACCGGTTTCGCTTGGATTAAGCTTCGTCAGGGCACATATAATAACAGTAATTATATGTGCCCTGACGAAGCTTGATCCAAGCGAAACCGGTTGGCCTTCATCATAATAAATTCTATGGTTTTAAAACAAAGTATTCTTTTATTATTAATATTTTGAGTTTGTTTACGTTAGTACGACTGAAAAAAAAACTATTTTCAACGTGATATCACTGTTTATATTTACAGGAAACCTCTTGCAATTTTATTTTTGTTTGGAAGGAAATTTATTGAGCCACACGAAAATAAAATAAAACAATTAAAAAATCTTCACATTTTTAACCATTTTTTTAGTGATATGAAGAAAAAAACAATTCTCCGAATACAAGTAACTATTCCAGAAAAACCACTTATGCCACTAACATAAAATTTAAAAAAAACATAAATAAAAAGAAGATAAATGTTGGATCCAAAGCTGTGGTAAAACACCGAATGTGTTTTCAGCTTTAGATGAATTTGGAAAATAGTGGACTGTAAAACGATAAACTATACTACTTGATGGAAGTGTCTTATTATGGATGTAGAAAGATTATGGAATGAAAGGAAAAATGGGAAACCATTCACTCACCGATGAATTTGAAGTTATAAGCTCTTGAAATCTTCTTAAACAATTGTATTATTGACGAACACCAATAATCCACCCTGATTTTGGTCTTCTATATTGACACAACTACATTTATTTAAATATTTATTATTTTGGGAACAACAACAAAACCGACGAACAAGCGAAAACCAACGAGCAACACGTTTTTTCACACAAAACTCTTCTGTTTGATAGTCAATTGTTTTCGAGCACGGTGTTGTTGAACACAGTAATTTAATATTGCGAAATGGTTAGATAGGTAGAGGAACTGGATGAAAACATGAAGGTATGAACTTAACAAATTATCGCTTGAAATCCAACAATAGCATAATTGACAAAACATCATTTTGTAAAACACAAGTGAGTTATTGCGAAATTACAGTCAGCAAGGTATGATGGACAAAGTGAGCATATGTATTAGGATGACTTAGATTTTTTGGGTTAAAAGTTTTTTTAAATATTCGGTTTATAGAAACAAAGCTCCATCTACTGTTCATTTAACTATTCATTCGATATGTGCAGGTCCCTCTGGTCCCACGAGGTGGGGCTGCTGTCTCGGGCGGACGGCATCTACCGGGCGAGTCGCCCTCTCTGTCAGGCCGGGGGGGTGGTGGGCGCTGTCACGGCTGGCCAGCTAGCCTCCCTGTTGCTCTTCCTGCTCCTGGGAGGTGTCGCGGCGTTCCTCATACTGCTGCTGGAGTGTGCGGTGCATCGTAGAGGGTGGCAGGCCTCCGCCTTCCACTAATATTTCAGTATTAATGACGGTTGTTTGTAAGAAATTGCCACACGACAATAAGACCGTCCATATACTATTATGTAAGGAAAAATATTATAAACTGATAAAAAATACATTTTTATAAAATATATAAAGGTATGTTGTGATGAAAATTGTAGTCAATTACCCAGCTTTGCCCATGTTTCAACACTCTTTTTTAGAAAATGGCTTTCTCGATTAAAAATTGTACAAACAATATAGTCTCCTCTTTTTAATTTTTTTTTAGAGTTATTCGACATTTCAAAGCTGAATATAGCTCATCGTGGAAATAACGATGCGAGCAGAAAATACTTACATTGACTAAGAAATTCTATTTTTATAAATACACTGTTCCCAACTGCCTGGAGGCATCCCCGATTGGGGTATTTTGTGAGGCTGAAAGTAGTGGAAAGGAAAAAAACGATAATCGAATGTACACAACCCGCAAAATTCAAAATTCACCTTTTCTTTTGAACAGTCCTTGTACATCTATGTTTGTAATTTATAAAATAAAAACTATGAAAACTCCAGCATTTGTGTAATTTCATTATTAAGTCAGTTGAAAGTGGATTCCAGAAGCTCATCGATTTATTATATTATTTATATAAATAGTTTAACCACTTTGATTAATTTTCACGTAAAACAAACACCAAGGTGTCAATTAAAATCACTCAATTAAGTTAACTATTCAAATTTAAACATTATTACAAAAGAGAAAATTAATATTCATTATTTTTATTGAGAAATGACGTGCAAACATCAGTAATGAAAAGTAAATATTTACAAAAAAATCGAGTTATAAAATGAAACTGTTCACAGTATTTATCACATTATATCAGTGTGATTAGTAACCTAGAGAGAGATAGTTCAGTTGTAACCTTTCATTGTTTATTGAAATTCTAATACAGTGATTAATTGTAAAGATTGTTGAATTTGGATGATGCGTCCATTAAAGTTGTATTTTCTTGTTGCGTATTTCGTTTCACTTTACTTCAGTAATGAAGCTTTCAATAACTCGACGAAACAAAGAATTTATTCTGAATTCGCGTTGGATTATTTCAACACGAGGGGATTGCAATGTGTTATGATGTTCCTGTGTTGGAAGATTGAAGGTTTGGATTAAAAACGCTTATAAATTTACATGACATAACATAGAATTTATAACAGAATTAAATTTAGAGATGAATTTTTTTTCCGATTTATAGCTAGGACCGTTAAGTACCTTTACATAAACAGGTGTACCTACTCAGTTATTTTTATAATGACCGGTTAATAGCTAAGTGGACAAACGCGTCGGATTCCCACCCGGGCGTCGTGGGTTCACTTCCTCTGCTGGCTAAGTCCTTCATCAGTGTACAAGCAGCATTTTCCGCTTATTAGGATGGCAGTAGGAGTTTTTAAACATTGTCAGGTTATTCGTAACTCGGGAATGTTTGTGTTTCTTAAAAAAAAAAAACAACATAATATGTTCATCTATATATTACGATGGAACTATTTGGCCGATATACAATTTGATAATCCTCCAAAAGGCGAAAGGGTTGTTAAGCTTTAACATTAAAATCATATGTATTTTTATTGATTCTTTGGTTATTCCGAAAGTTCAATCGCAGGTCATAAAATATTGCCCTGCTAACACAGACCGAAGTTTAAATTGTTATAAAAGCGATGCATAAGCTGAGGAGTTTGTAAATTTTGGTTTTATTGTGCATCATATTCTTTTGTTTGCTAAACTTAAACATTAAAAAATTAGATGGCGATGCATACCATTATTTACGTAAAATTGCACGTGCTACCGCCAGGCGATGAATTGACGCCGCTCGGATGAAAAGTCATGTGCAACAGCGGAGATAAATTGGCGCCGCTCGGACGGGATGGGTTAAACTGCTATCAAAAATGAATATATTAATTAATGGTTTTCATTCTGTCGGTTTAGTTTTTAAAAAATAAATAATGTATTTCTGTAGATCGCGTCAACATTTTGAAGTTGTTCTCTAGACATGGGATAAGTGTTTCTTTGCCATACGGGAAATATAGAACAAATGGTGCGAATCTGAAAAAGCTGTTCTTATTTCGTGGCAAGTACTTGGGAGCAATCTTCGATTCTTTCTGCTACAACTCGAGTACTCCATTCTACCAGGTAACTTTATTATTTTACTTTGAAAGTTGGTTACTTTGTGGCGGAACTTGCGTGAGGTTTTCCTGTAAATACAAACAGTAATTTCGTTTTTGAAAATCGATTTATTTCTGTCACACCTTTTTTTTACAATAACTCGTGGCGCTTTCGCAGCTGCCTGACGTGTTTTAGTCTTTCTCGTTATTTTTCGCCAAGTAGGGATATTTCACAAATTACTTCTTTAAAATTACACTAAAATTACCGTTGTTGTGTATAGGTTAAGTGAATAAACTCTAAATAATTTTAAAGTGACTAGTTTCGACGTAATTTCGATTTTAAGAAAATATTTTAATCTTTAAATATCAGTGTTTTTAAATGCAGTGCAATAGCCCGAGAATGGTCACTTTAACCCTTGTCCAGATGTGTCCCTTCGACCGACTGTTGAGCGATGTTTTCAACAAATGTTTTTTTTACTGAGAGGCGGCCTTTTTTTTTGTCAATTCAATACAATCATCATTACAATATTTTTATTTGTTCGTTAGTTCTTCTTTTTTGCCTGCGCATATAACCTGTTAGATATGTCGTGGCACTTCGCATGCCTGACGTGTTTTAGTCTTTCTTGTTATTTTTCGCCAAATAAGTAGGATATTTCACAAATTACTTCTTTAAAATTCCTGTACTGTATGACAAATTCAGAAAGTCCATTCTTTTAATTTCGCTCCCATGACCCAAATCGGAAAAAAATAAATAAAATAATAATCATAATTTCAATAATAATAATAATAATTGGTCTATCTGATGGGACCTGCCAGGTAAGTATGTTCCTGTATATTTTCTTATTTAAACTAGGAATTAATGTGTAATGATAGAAAGTAAGATCTGTACAGCGCCCTTGAGGTGATTTTTCACAAAAACGGCGCTATACAAATCGTCCAAATATTATTATTATTATTATTATTTAACTCCACACAGGAGGCCTTAAGGGAAATACTTTCCCTCAGGGCCTATGTCATTTTAGGGGATGCTGTGTTGTGCTCAGTAAGATAACTTCAAATATTTATCACTCGACTTATACCGAACCTAACGCAATGCAAAATGAATGTGAATTGTTTATTTTGTTGACAAGAGATTGTGGTTCATTTAAATATGCGAACAACATGTTTTAAAGTATAAAAACTCCTTAAAATATCATGATGAATGCCCGGTGACTATTGGCACCTCCGGCACACTAGAGGTTAATGCTTATTTAATGTTAGATTCCTAATTACAAAAAATATATTCATGGCTCTAACAAGGTATATAATTCTATACATCTTTTTAAATTTACTGTGATTATTATTGTATATACTGTTTCCAATGTATCGTTCTCTTGTTCAGATATATTAATCATTGTACCTACACCTTCATACAACCTTATATTTTTATTCTTTATTTTAGTTTTTATTGTAAACTATACTTGAAAAAAATATCATTATTGTTATTAAGGGACACTGGTAAAGAAAATGTGTTTTGTTGTTTTATCTTCAGAAATACAAGTTTTTCAACGCATCATATCGCTGGCTGATCTTTGACTTCGGAAAATTCGACGACGTAGTTCATTACGTGAAAACCTTACCACTTGGAATCAACACGGACATGACCATTACCAAAACAACAACATCGCCAAACAACACGATACAGATAGAGATGTTCGATGTCTACAATACAGGCTTTGATAGAGACGGAAACATCAATATAACGCGAGCTGGAAGATGGTCTCCGAGAAACAAAGAAGCCACCGCAGAATGGACCGCGTTTATGAGAGAACTAAAGATAAAAAGACGATCAGATTTCAATGGTCTCAGTATTCGTACTGTCACATTTTCGGCCAAAGGCAACGAAGACCAGTCGGAATATTTGACAGATGAACACGAGCCTAATGTTGATTCTGTTTTAAAAATGAATTACGCCCTGGTTCTACTGCTGAAAGAGATGCACAACTTTACGTACGTACCTAATCAATTTGTATTTTAAGTGTTGATAATAGAGTTCATTGAATACAGTATAGCACCGACTTCCTTACACGTATAGAGACACAACTAGAGTTGAGGAAAGCACAGTTAGTACTCACCTTGAAGTACCAATATTTGGAGAGAGAGTTCATTCTTTTTACCCAACCTATACAAATATGAGATAAATCACTTTCTCCGGGTTTTTACGTCGTACACCGTGAGAAAGAAAGAGACAACAAAATTTCCCAAATTATCACACCGCTTGAAAGTATCGTTAGAATGTTCTTCGTGTCCTGCGTCTCCGTTGAATCCGCCCACACGTTTTGATACGCGAAATAAATGGACATAATTCAACGGTTTATTAGGTTACATGCTATATTTTTGCTTATAACAATACTGTGAAAAAGTGCGATATGTGCTACGAATGGATGTATAAATACCCTAGCCTTAGTCCTAGCTACGTCCAGGTCTAGCCGAGTCCGGCAAACCTCATAAAAACTAACTAAAGCAGCGCTCTCTCTTGTATATTATTACTCTGAGGTACTCACATAGAAGCAGAGTTTACATACAGCTGTTTCGTTTCAAACTTCAATTTTTTTTAAACCACCAATGATTATTTCACCCTTCAGAGATCGAAGCCAAAGCGTGTTGAAGTCAGTTATATAGAACGTATTTTAACATGTAACCATAATTAAGCACGTGGAATAAATTTCACGTTTTTAATGTTTGGCCATGCCTTGGTTCTGTTACAGGGTGCTATTTTTATCGTAATGTTACACTTAAACAATATTCAAATAAATCTATTAAAAATAACGAAAATTAGGATTATTTCACTCGCGATAACATAAATACAATAGCACCCGGTAGAACTGAATGAATAATATAGGACACGCTGTAAGTGCACTTGAAGAATTAACGTAAGCCCTTGCTGCCTTTTCCACTAGTGACAATAAGTAGGTGTAAACAAGACAAAGGGCTCTTTCTTTATGACTCATCGCGAGTAAATTGCCACCGGAGCGTAAACCGATACACAAAACACAACGCTATGCATGTATTGTTTGCCTCAACTCTAGTTGAGTTACCTATACCACTTCGGATGAATGAAAAATGCTGACTCGTCTTTCTTTATTCTCCGTTTATATTTACAGGATATTGACTTCAAAGTTGAAGAGTTCAATACTTATTTTCACACTTACCTACGCTATTGTGAGAGGTGAATAACAAAGTGACAGTTAACTTTTCCCTTACGATGTTCGAAAATTCCGTGCGTTCCGGTGCTGTACACTCAGTTTACACAAGTTTTGTGATTCATACCTGTACCTATATTATTTACAGTAATCATTATAAAAAATAGTAAATAAATCATCGACATTTGGCAAACTACTGACAACGTAAAATGCAATGCTTCGTCCTTCGTTTACACACCGCTAGTGCTTGTCTAAGCTAGCGTTCGATGCAATTCCTAACAAACAAATAATTTTACAGTCGAAAGGGCAAAATAAAGTAAATGATATCATTTGTGACTATATTTATATATTCAGGTCTTTCCATTGATGTGCAACTACTGATTGATACTATACGCCATAATAAGCTGTAGACTTTTTCCACCCACTTGGGCGTACAAATATTTATTGTTAAATTTATGCACGATTTTTCGGAAAAACAATTTTTTTATCGTATTTGATAAATTCTTAAAGGGTTATAATTTTATTATAAAATACGTAAATGCATAACAAAGGAATACCCAATATATGAACTCTATGTTTAATATATTCACAGAGATATTAAAATAATTAGAGACGATGTCAACTCGGTTAACAGCACCGGAAAGGAAAAGGTTTTAAAAGAGCAATCCACCAAACCATAGTAATATATTGTTTAGAAAGTTTTGTACATTACTTCCACGGGAATTTTAAGCCTCTGGGAAGAAAGTTTGAGCTTTTATTTCAGAGATTATTTTTGATTTGCAGAATAAAATTTATAATTGCTGACAACTGGAGTGATAAAAATGCCAATGGATTTTACAAATCTGGTAATTTGCTGGGAATTATGAACGATAAAAAGGCCGACATAATGGCCGCCGCACTACAGCTGACGAATGACAGATTGGCCATAACAGACACGCTACACATGACTTATCCATTTAGGTTTCTGTAAATGGCTTGCTTTAAAGATAAAATATCAATTACATTCTTCATTATATCTGCCAATTGCCATTTAACATTGTAATTTATTACATATTTTATTTCAGGGCTGGTTTTTTATTCCGCTATTCAGGAGATTTTGGAAGCTTCCATTTGAGTTTTCTCACACCATTTGTCGACATTGTTTGGTACATTATATTGATGTTATCTGTTTTAATAGCAGTAACAATTTGGTGCTTTCTGGTCTTCGAAAACAAATACTTAGGTTATGAAAATAGGACCAATTTGAGTATAAGCGACACCATTTTATCAGTGCTTACGGCTTGGTGTCAAATGGGTTAGAATTTGTCTTTCTTTTGATGGATATGAACTAGCTGAATGTTTTGTCAGAAGACATGAGCATTGCTTGATTGTATTACCTTCTAGAATCTCATACATCGATAAAACATGTTATTAAATTAATTTTGCAGGTTATGCGGTACAGCCATCTACATTTGCAAGCCGCCTCGTTTACTTTACGCTGTTTCTAAACGCCGTAATATTGTATAACTTCTACACGTCGAGTATTGTGTCCTCACTCTTAAGCTACAGATCTCAGACGTTTTCTCTGATTGATTTGGCCGACAGCCCTATGAAATGCGGGGCATTTGATATTGGTTATGTTCACAATTTACTATTTGATGTAAGATTTCTTCATTCGTAGCACAAATTTTAGATAATTGTAAAGTCCAATGTGTAAGCTATCAACCAAAGGCTTAAATTTAAATACAGTTTTTGTGACGATTAGTACACCCTTTCCATAAATTTATTTTATAGATTCCAGCATACCCTAATATGGGATACTTCAATGCTAAAAAGAAAACAAAGGATTTTTACTACACCTTAGAGGACGGAATTCGCAGAGTTAAAGCTGGGGGCTTCGCCTACCACGCTGAGTTAAGCTCTCTCTACACTGACGTGGAAAATACCTTTGAAGCTTCTGAGATATGCGAACTGCAAGAAGTGGACACAATTCCTTACACTACGCTGGGTATTTTGGGATTAAAGCATTCCCCTTTTACAGAGTTGTTTAGAGTTGGGTAAGGTTATATTATAATTGTCACGCTACTAATTGAAATATATTAAATTTAATTCATGTAACAAAGCAGGGAAACCTAAAAATGTTAAAGTTCTTTAAAACATTTGTCTTCTGAAATTTGTAAAGAGCCGTTATTTTACGGAGATATTAAAGTTTTAAAAAGCTAGGTAACGTCGATTGCCATCTTCGGTGCGGGCAGGTTAATAACATGGTTTTAGGTTACAGAAGGCGCGGGAAACGGGCCAGGTGAACAGACTATTACTGAAGTGGGTATCGAGGAAACCCCCCTGTCTCGTCAGCAAAGGTGTCAGTGAAGTCAACATCCACCAAATGGCTTCCCTCTTCTTCGTACTGCTGTGTGGTCACTTTCTCGCTGTTGTTATATTCATCTTTGAACTGAGGATAGGAAAGAAAAAACAAGATGCTAAAAAGGGTGCAAGAGCTACGCACTACAGGAAGTCAAAGCAAAAACGCTAAAAATGATATTTTAATGATTCTTTTACTTCCATAAGGTTGGGTGTTTCAAAATCCATCAGATTTGATCACCATCAAATCGAAGTTCAACACCATTTTTAATATTTGACATTTGAAGTGTCCGCGTTAAATGCCGATTCTCGGCCCGTTTCAGCTTTTGATCAAATCGTGATCAGCTGAGAAAGCATAAAATGTGATGGAGTTTAAAATACTCCAGCCTAAGTTTTTTTAATTTCTTTTAAAAATCAAATTACATATTTACACTAATTTCTACCTAACCTAACACCACTTTGGTGGCAGACGCTCTCAGTATTGTCCTAGTGAAAGACCACCATTCAGAATGTAAACGTTGCTTGAAATGGCATTAGCCACTAGATCTGAATAGCCAGGTACTTCCTAACCTTCTTTTCCTCCCACTTTATAACACACTTCCCAATTTGGGGATGCCAAAGTTCTACACGATCCGGGCAGTTGCGACTACATTAATAAATGAAATTGCATGATCCTTGATTTTTTCCGCGTAGGTGATCTTTATCCATTTCTCATTCTGTGTCTTTGTATATAATTTTAATTCCTTTTACATAGTGACATTGTTTGAATTATGTACACATTGTAATAGTTTGCTATAACTGTAACTGTAATGAAATTCAGCTCACTTGAAGTATTTCATAAGATGTTGCCCATAAGAATCATTCACAATGCCTTGTTTGTAAGCATTGTCTATCTTTTATACTTGCAATACACATTGACATAGTAATTAGTGTAATTTACAAAATTTAATTGAACACATAAAACATTATTCACTAATTTGATTTATTGTCACAAACCTTGCAAGATGTATTTAAAACAAAAATTTTGGGGTAGTTGTGCAATAAGTTATCACAATATACTTGTATTAACATTTTAATAAAATTATAACTTGCACAACATTTTTATACCAGTTATTTTCAGTAATGGTGGACTCGAAAGTCAAGAGAATCGGACTTTTCAATTTAAAAAATATATAATTCACAAATAACATGAAAGAGGTATACACAATAAGCATTACGTAAACATGCATTTAATCTATTTTGTAATAAATTGCATTTAAGAGTATTTAGCCAATAAGTAACTTAGCGAGAATGATGACGTTTGCTTTTCGACACAATTTGGCCAGTTGATTTTGGAGTTCAAATATGACTTTTTTTTAGAAAGACAAACATTTCCGGGCTTCAAATAACCCCACCATATATTAAAAAAAAACTGCCTACGACATTGTAAGCGGAAAATATTGCTCGTGTTATGATGGAGAACATAGCTAGCAGAGGATTTAACCAGCGACGCCTGGTGCAACCCGAGGCTTTGGACTGCTCCACCAACTAACCGGTCATTTATATGCTTTATGTGAACTCTGCTGTTGCAGAGACCTCTGTTGTATCCTCTCTTTCTAATGCATCAAGAATTATGAGAAAGAGGGAGAGGTTACAACGGAGCTATCAGCAATTCGATAAATAATTGTGAGGGATGTAATACCTCTTACAAAATTATATTGTTTTTGGTAGAAAAGGGCATTTTTGCAAATCCTAACAATCAATGGAAACTTTAAAAAGTTCATATTAATAATGAAATTATAAAAAATATATAAAATTTATGACTATTTACATTAATTGACTATGCAATCAGCTTGAAAATATAAAATTATGTAGAAAAATATCTATTTACATATTTAATCACTTATTGTCTATGGTTATTTTATCACGGTCAGACCTCAATAAAATATAATTATATCAATTTTGTTTTTAATCACTAGTTTCTAAAGAAATGCATTATTTTTGTAGATTTATGAATCTATAACATGTTTTAAAATTCTTTTTGTCAGTTAACGAATCTATATAAGTAAAAATTGTTTGGTGGGCAAGAAACATTTTTTCATTCTACACCTATGGTTCTACCACTAAGAGCTCCATTGTAACCTCTTTACACGCATTGTTAATGAGAAAGAGGGATGGTTACAATGGAGCTATCAGAGGACTGCCAAACCCAAAATTGATTTTGTTTCTGTAAATGATTATTGTCTTGTGTGTGTGTGTTTTTTTAACTGTCTTGTTCAAATGGAACATAAAGTGAACAAGACTAATCAAGCCACAGCAATCAACATGTTTGGCTTTGATTTTCCCACCTTAAAGCCGGGAAGCCATGCCCCCGGTGGCGGCGATGGTTTCGCCAGTGATGTAGCCGGCGTCGTCAGACACGAGAAAGGCCACGGTGGCGCCCATCTCTCGGCCTTGCCCAGGGCGGCCCATCGGCACGGCGGCCAGGGCCATCTCCAGGGCTGAGTCAGTGCCGGTCAGCTAGAAATAGAATGAAGTTGTAAAAACCTGAAGTAGATTTTTTCATAAAAAGAGATTCTAATCTGAAATTCCCATTTGATAATCATGATTAACGACTCTCCACCTAGCGACCAAATTCTTAAAAAAGTATTGCGCAATTTAAGATTCAATCCAAGCTATAAATCGCCACAAATCAAAAATGCAGCTCTGCTAAACATAAATACATACTTCTAACGATTTTCAGGCTACTTTTTTTAATAATTATGTATATTCGCTAATTAACTAATAGTGAAAATCTTAACATTCACTTAATTCAATCGGCTAAGTTGTTCATACATTCATACTTGCTAAGATGTTCAGTATGAATGCATGAATAATTTAACTCTGAATTTAATGAACCCCCTAATTATTTAAAGCAACACCGAGTATGTCAATGGGGGCTTGTCAGGAAGATTGCTTCCGTTGAAGGAGACCAGATAATTATTACATGCATTATTTTACAGATAGTCAGATTACGATAACCTTAGTCAATACATGGAGTGTGATGCTAGCACTACACAATCGTCCAACTGTTGGGAGTTGGACGATATATTCACTTCATTAAAAAAACTTTCAGTGTAAAGTTTCGCAAAGACACGTCAAACTCCTTTTTTATGTCAATTCTTTATCCCTCAACAACGCGGTAAACATAGAATTCTGTCTCTGACCAGAAGTATTTTTGTTTAAAGAAAGACAAACATCCCCGGGCTACGAGTATACTGGCAATATTTGATGAACTCCTACTGCCACCACAATAGGCGGAAGATGTTGGAGGACTTAGCTAGCAGAGTCCACTCAGCCACTGATCGGTATTATTGGGTAAACAACATAAAAATAGTAAATTATGCATGCATCGCTTTACTTACAGGTCCAGAGAACTTGGTAGGCACTGATTCCAGGGGCCAGACAGTTGACTCGGATATTTTCCGAGGCCAAATCCAAACTGGCCGCTTTTGTCAATCCTAGAAGAGCTGTCTTGCTGACAGAGTATGCTCCAAGAATCTGTATATTTATGAAAAATATAAAGACTTCATCAGATAATATATATTTAGTCAGTACACACAACTACTTGTAAACCTCAATATCATATTGCGGTGCACAACAATAAACCTTATCTGGTCCAGTCACACTTGTGTTGTGTGTGTTTTACTCTTACCCTCTTACTTATAAATGCGGTGTAAATGTTACGCGTGTTATAAGGTCAGAATAGCGATAAACTTTCTAATTTAATGGCCTACGTCTGGTGTAACTAAACCAGTCATTCCCAAAGTGGTCTATATCGACCCCCAGGGGTCGATTCCGACCTGCAAGGGGTCCACATCAGTGGAAAAAAAAATGGGGGGTACATGAGACGTAAATTGGGGTCCATGAGAAAGGATTCCATTTAGGCAGGCTTTCACCAAAATGTTGGCTTCCCGCACATATAATAATCCACCTCATAGATACTACCTATGTAGGTACTTACGTAATACTCCATTATAATAGACATTAATTTCCTAAGTATACTATTTTTTTGAGGAGGATATTTTGTCGATTTGCTAGTCCTTTTCGATTTCAAATCTCTACCGACTAGTGCTTTTTTTTCGGAGAGGAATTTTTGTTGATTTACTAGCACTCTTCGATTTGAGATCTCTACCGACTAGTACTATTTTTTGGCGAGTTCGACTTCAATTGAAGTGTTCACCGCGAAGGGTTTATTTCAAAGAACTAGCAGTTCCTGAAGCGCTCACAAAACTTTGAAGTTTTTTCCCAACGCTAAAAAAAATCAATATGAGAAAACAGGGGGTCCATACAAAACAGAAAACATCGGCAAGTGGTCTACGGGACATAAAAGTTTGGGAACCTCTGAACTAAACCAACGTTAAGTTGGCGCGTAAAAATCTAATAAGTAAAACGGTCAAAGTTTTCAAAACCTCAGACTAAATGGCAGATTATTCCAAGAGTATTTTTCAAGCAAACTTAGGCCTAGTGGTTTGAACCACTGTCACATTTTACACTGTCGCAAATCGATGATTAGCGCCATCATGATTTTTTTCCGTTACCACTTCAATAATAATTAATTACCACAAAGGAGTGTGAAAAGAATATATGATGCGAAAGTGAATGAAAGAAGAAGTCGAGAACACCGAGAAAGACATGGTACGATCAAGTAAATCAAATACTTGAATCGGGTCATGTGAAGAGTCAGAATAACAGAAGAGTATGTATGAGACGATGTATGAATGTAAATGAAGCAAGGAGTGTATGCCAAAACAGAGTTAAATGGCGGTCTGTCCTCTCTGCCTACCCCTGCGGAGAAACGGCGTGATGGTTAGTTAGTTAGTTACCACTTCAAATTATCGCCCCCGTTAACCACCGATTCTCAGCCCGCTTCAATATTTGATCAAATTATGAGCAGGTGTCAAGCATAACACCATGACCATTGTGTTATCACTAAGACCTAAATTTTCTTACAAAAAAATATGGAATAACGCCTTTCACCTAAACACAGTCGATATGAGAGGGTTTGACCAGGGGTGAATTGCCTTTGAGTCAATTTGTTCATCAAGCAGAGATCAGTCAAATTTTAAGCTGAATTCTTTTTGTAACCTGAAGTCAGTGTATACAATTACTTAGAAAAGCAGTGATCTGACAGTATCTAGTGGGCTGCGTATTAGATGAGCTGCTGAATGAAATGACGATCGATGTATAATGTCGGCAGACTTACGGGCATGGGCTGGTAGGCGGCGATGGAGGACACGAAGACAATGCTGCCTCCGCCCCGTTTCCTGAGCAGCGGGAGGCTCTCCTGGGCCAGCAAGTAGGCGCACTTAACGTTGATTTCAAATATCTTGTCCCACGTTGATTCTTCGGTCTACAACAGATAAAAAGGGAGCCATTTAAATTCTTCGTTCCTAATTAATTCCAGATATAAACGAAGTGGAGTTTACTTTTTATTATAATTTTCTGAACAAACAATTGAGGGTAGGGACTACTTACAAAGTCGGTAACCTCGATAAATCTTTATTTGGATATAAATGAAGAAGGCTGTTATTTGCTAACTAGATATACAATATTATATTTATATTGTTGTACACATATAAATAATAAACTGTAATAAGTCAAGTAGAATCCCAGAACCAAGCATCACCATTTCACTACTGGAAACAGTGAAGATGTATCCGTAAGAATATTTAAAAAAAAATGTAACTCATCATTTGGTGTGAATTGATAAAGGACATGTTAACTTACTTCCAGGACAGGACCAACACTTGGATTCACAGCCGCATTGGAAACCAGAATATCTAGTCCTCCAAACTTCTTAGCTGCCTGAAATAAATTTGAAAATATTTTTTTAATATTTATGTTTCACTATGGTATTAATCTTGAAGTAACAATATATGGAGGGATAGCTAATTTGTTTTACCCAACCCATCCGAAATTGTAATAAATCACTTATTTCGAGTTTTTACATCGTACACCATGAGAAAGAAAGAGACAACAAATTTCTTGGACCGCTTCTATATACTGTCGCAATGATCTTAAGCTGGCTATCTTCGCTGGTTAACGGCGGGACTCCACCCACATTTTTTATTATGCCACTAAACTTGACACAACTAAACGGTTTTTTAGGTTACATGCTATATTTTTCTTGATAAAAATACTGTGAAAAAGTGGCTATACGAATACACAAAAACATTATGTCGATATGTGATATGAATGGATGTATAAATACCGTAGCCTTAGTCTTAGCCACGCCCAGGTGCGCCGAGTCATGTTAAAATCATCAAAAACAAGTCCAAAACTGACTTCACTGCCTTGGCTTGGGCTACCTCTAGTATACTCTAAGGTATTAATCATTGGAAAAACATGTAGAAAAGAAAAAGTCAAGGTTGTCACCAAGACTCAAACTCGGAAAGATAGCAAAACAGAAATCGTTCAAATGTCAAAAAATCTGAATGGTGTTAATTGTCGCTTCGATGACGACGTTAAACGTGTCGGGTTCAAACAAATAAGCCTCAGTGGTTCCTAAATATTGTTAGATGCCAGCATTTGAAGAAAATACAAAGAAAGATATTGCGTTATATTCAGTCTAACATGGTAAGCATATTATCAACAAAGTTGAATGGCAAATTCAGATAAGATTTGCTAATCCTTTACAACATGTGTAGTAGATAGTAAGTATGTATTTTCGTCCAACTATTCGCTTTGAAGTCCCACTCTACAATGTTAACTATCTCACAACACAATTACAATCATGAACTATGTAAATATTCTTTTAATTAATTATGCTTTGCAATTGACTTTTTTTTTTGTAATATCTTCCTCACGAAGATTTCCAGTGCTAAGGAATACATTTCTCATTAGTTAGGATTTATAAAATAAGGTTACAAGATGGCAGTGTTTTGTTTCAATATGCTTGGTTGTGAAAGTATGTTGGTTGTTTTTTTTAAATTATTCAGTGTTCGGTTGTGATATTTTGTCAATTTAATATCTCGCTGTGTCTTAGAACCGTTTTTTAATGGATGATTTAAATTTGTATATTAATAGTGTAGTAAATTTAATTGCTTTGTCCAAATGTAGTGTTAATTTAAAGATCTAGAATTCCCAACTGAAAATCAAATAGAATGAAGAACTTACCGCTTCAAATAGCAATGTCCTGTCCCCCTTCTTGCCGACGTGGCAGACCACACCCTCAACGTTCAGTCCCAGCCCCTTGAGTTTGGCCACGGCCTGGTCCACATTGTGTTGCTTGCGGCTACTCACCAGCACTGCTGCCCCCTCACTGGCTAGCCTCTGGGCTATGGCGTAACCAATGCTGTAATGGAATCAATATCACAGGACTATTAACACGACAGTCGCTGTAGAATATGCGAACAGGATGAAGGAAAATTGATTCAAGTCAATAAAATAATAATAAACTTATTGTGGATCACAATATTAGATTGTCAGGATTCTCCCTCTAGAAAAAGTGGAAAAGATTAAACTGCATCCGTGCAGTTACAGCCCTCTAAATGAATAAATGGGGACTTAAATGACTTGCAATTGTGGAAGAATGTACACTTCACCAATTCCCGGAAGTTATCCCGGTATGCTGCGCTATGTGCACTATATATATCTAATGGCTGAATAATATTAGCATCCTGATGTAGTCGCCACCAACTCCAAAACTATATTAAGAAGAATGTTGGAAACATTGTGAGACAGTGAGATTCGAATATCACAGGCACGCAAATAGTTAATGATTTAAAGGGGCAAATCGAAATGGATTCCAACCACCATTGACTGGAAAATAACTCAAAGAAGTTTGATTTATATCTTCGGGACATGGATGCTAACTTTCACTCTATCAAACATAAACGTTCAGGATAATTGATCATCGACATATTCTACACAATTTTAATATTTATTTAGTAAAGAATACATGACAATTTTTAATAAATGTTTAGACTGTCCAACTAGGAAGATTTTCCCATTTTAAGACAGTCAACTAGATATATCAACTAAAGACAAACTAACCCCTTCTGTTGATGCAGTAACAATGGCAACTTTTCCCTTCAATCTCTCCTTCGGAATAGAGGCGGAACAACTCATGGCTCGTATTGAAAACTTACTCAGCTGAGTATTTGCCGGCACTCTCAGTAACGCGCGGAACATGACAGATAGCAGGTATACAAAGTTCAAATAATTATTGATGAAATTTCCAACCATGGGAATATAATTAACATTGAATACGATCGCCCTGCATTAAAGAACTTATTATTATACGGAATACGCCTGATCCGAACTTTGAACTGACGTTTGACAGGTTTGGACGGTGTTGCCTAAATATTGTATTATTTTGCACAATGTGGCCATATAAAAAAAATACGCTTAGAAAAACAAAAAAATAAATTATTTAAAAACCACAATATTAAAATTCAACTGGCGTTTTAAAAAAAACGAATGACATTCAAATCGTAATAAACGCTTTACTATAGTAAAAATTGTCATAATGAGTCTGTCAACTGTTTGCCTACAACGTATTTTCAAATTCTTTGAATAGTCTTTTGCCAAACCGAGAATTCAATCTGAACAATCTCATGATTACTGGCAAAGTGGAAGCCAGCAAAAGCAGAGGTAGATCACCGACGTGTAGGGCTGATAAATTATCACAGGAGTCCGAAACGTCGGTGTTCGGGGCTTTCCATGCAGTGGAGGACCACGAGAAATGGAGGAGCCAGGCTCATCAGGGCAATTAGAGTGCGAGTATAATCTCCAGCAATGAGAACACGACTAAAGATAAAGATAACAAGTCTGCAAGATAAAGGAATGGTGGAAAAGCTATACTTAGGTACTTGGAACATTTCATCGTTGAGCATAAATAACTAAAAGTAAATGACAAGAGTAGAGGCATTTCCAAAAGACGGCCAGGACTCTTTGTAAATTATATAATAAAACCAAATGCTATGCGTGCTCAAAAGACTCTTGTTTGCAACGAATAAAAATATGTCCAGTGTCCAAACAAATGTACGCGTTAGAATACCACAAAAAATATCTCTTAAAATGGAATCATCATAATCCATTGAGATACAATGTTTAAAAAAAAAGCTCATGGTATTAAAATTATTACAATTTTGAGAAGTTCCATGTATTTTGTATGTCTCGGTTTTACTTTTTTTTGCCCTACGCTCGCCCTCGGCTTCTTCCAATGTAAAACAAAATTCATCTCTTATTTCACTCTACAAACGATACACACATGTATTTATATTCGAATAACAAGGTCCCTAGCACAAGCACACACATAAATATATATTTTTGTTTGTGACTCAGAAACTGAGTTAGGTCTACAAAATTTCGTGCGGCTGTTTCAAACACTAAGCCGGTTTTAATTTAGCAGTGCAACGCTTTCTCATTTTGTGAAACAGAAAAATAGGACTGTAGCACAAATTAGCAGTTAAATATTTTTGAAGTAAAAGTTGCATGTTTGTAAGGGGAGTTTAACGCCTTTTGTCCCGTTTCATTTATAACGAACAATTAATATTTCAATTGAAAAAAAAAACAATTCCACATTATCTGGCTACTTCGGAGAGTCAATTAAATTAAGATCGATATCCTTGTTTTTTCGGAACCGGTTAAGTTCTTTTTGTTTTGGAAATTACTAGCAACCCTCCCCCTCCCATGAAAAATCATTTTGGCGAAAAGAACCGTTTCCAGTTCCAGTTCTTCTCGTTTTTGTCGATTTGGTAGTACTTTTCGAAAAAAATCTCCGTGGAACTTTTCTGGCACCAGGAACCGGTTTCAAAAGGAGCTGGATAAATAACCGGTCACCGGTAACTGGAACCGTAGGTTCACCCAATTCTGATATCGATCATCTCTAATGCGGTAGGACTGCATTATCGATTTATTATCAATTTATAGGTTAGATCTCGTAACAACTTTACAAGAATTTGGTTTGCTAGTGTGGAAAGTCGTTCACACTCTTGTTTTTCCTGTTTCGTTTTCATGTGACAAAAGCAGACACGTTATTTATTATTCACAACCTCATACAATAGCCGATAATTTGTTATATAATTGGAAGTTTTCGTGCATTCTCAAAATGTTGTTAGCAGCATAAATTGAGGAAAATTAATTTAAAACAGAAATGTTTACCTAATTTCTCTATACAAAGTGGTGTACAGCTTGACATGCTTAACTTAACTTAGCTGGCGGTAGCGTCACCAAGATACTACTTAGAATATTTTTGAGTAATGAAAAAAAAAATGCATAAATAAAATCATTACACATCATTAGTTTACATATAAAAGCAAATTAAAGTAACCAAACGTTGATGAATTTAATAATATTTAAGTAATTCTTGAATAATCAGGACTTTTTATATAAAAAGGTTTAAAAAGTTTCTACATACAGTGGGTCATAATAAATAAGAAGTCACTGAAATCGTTCAAATTGATTTCAGTGGCAACACCAAGATGAATCAAAAGTAAAAGGATGCCACTTTTAAAAAGCATTATTGTTCGGCTGTATATTTTTAGTTTTATGTTTGTAGATGAAACGCACACTTTTAATTAAATAAAAATGTTGAGTAAATTTTGGAGTCAAGAATCTTACATCTGAATGTATTCCAAAATCAGCGATACTCGGTGCTGCTATTGTGATTAAGAAAAAAAGGTCCTGCATTTTTATTTTCTGCACTTCATTGTCAAATTTTATATTGCAATTATACTTTAAACAGGAAAAGCGGACATTTTCACAGCCATTGGAGTAAAATTATATAATCAGCGGAAGCGGTTGGCCTCAGTATAATACAATAATTACTCGCCACTACTGAAATGTGTGTACACAATGTACACTAATGTCCTTAATCTGATAGACACGACTTTCCGTACAGGGATTGTTAAGACGATGGGTTTGTTTGCGGTTATCAGAATCATGTTTTTCTTTGAAAATTTAACGATGTAAAATTATTCTAGGTTATTTTAATATTCTCATACTTCAAGTAAAACACTTCTTTCCTCAATAAATTGAGAGCCCCTTTTTCAGATTTACCGATTTTTGCCGGTTCTCACAATGGTCAACTTTATATAGCGCCGTTTAGAGATTGAATTATCCCAAGAGTGCTTAAAGCATGTGTTTAAAACTTGCACCTATTTCACAAATAATACATGAAACACGTGTTGACTTATTTGTTGAGCATATTTTTTCATATATCTTTTCTTAAGTCGGAAAAAAGAGCAGTAAAATAAATTTTATTACGATGAGAAAAAAATCATCACAAAGTAAAAATAAAATCCTCTTTTTAGCGATATTTTTTTGCATAAATTGAGACAGTTGAGACAATTTAAATCTTTTCGACACCAGCGTTAAGAAGGTGTGATTTTGTTGGAATTCCAAGGTCATTCAGGGAGTGCTTTGTTTTAAACATTTAAGTGATACTCTTAGTATCGCCGTAGCGAGAGCTGTTTGGAATCGAAACAGTCTTTAATGGTTTGTAAACCCGGAAGAAATACATACTATGTGTTGTTATGTAAGGGATTTAATTGTGTTCAGTTGCCAGATTTGAATAGCCAGATACTTCCTAAACCTTTCTATTCTTCTCCCTCCCCTCCCTACTTCCAAAAGTCCAACGATTTCCCAAAAATAATGGGGATGCTATAATCCCACTAGCTTCGAACAGTTGGAACTATTGTGCGGTATCAAAAAATAATAGTCATAAAATAAGTCTAAAATTAAAACTTCGAGGAACCATTAAACAAAACAAAAATCGGCAGTAAATATCACAGGTCCAAAAACAAAAACATTAAACGTAAAATAACATACACAGCTAAGGTCATCAAAGATTGCAATCAACATCTTCAAAATAAATACTTATCCATGTTTATCATTAGATCATCAGTCATCACCTACCTATTATACTTTTTAAAAGAGTTGCAGATTGCGCTTTGAGACGCATATGCTGTATGTTTTTTTTAATATCTATAAATAAGCACCTTTTTCCCTCGGTATTCTTACACGGAGTTTCGTTCAGTCGCCAATAAGATCTATATTCCACTTGATACACATGTACCGTTTAATTTGGGAATTTTCTGACGCAGAACTGCACTGTAGGGCTACTTCAAAATATATAAAATTGATACGCAATGATGTAGTATTATTATTTATCATTTATCAGAAGTTACAAATAATATTATAGGTGGCATGTTGTCGACTATCTGGCTATTCAAATTTGGTCATTAAATGCGGCTGAAGCCATTTAAAGCAATGTTTCGATTCCGAATGGTGGGCTCTTGCCAGGACGATAGTGAAAATATCTACCATTAAATGACTTGCGTATGTTATGAGGCTGAAGGAAGTGGAAATGAAGAGCAAATAGGAAGTTTGAGAATTACCTGGCTACTTAGATGAATTAAATAATGTAGATACGTTTTTGAGACAACGCGCGAGACTGCACTAAACTAAGCCAACGTGGCATACCTGAGATTTACTGCGTTTAGTCTCGCACAAACATTCGTTTGACAAACAAGCTGTCACCAGCTGCCACAAACGCATCGATGTAAGCTCTTTTCTGAGATAAAATACCTTCCTGTGCTTTTGACAAGTGTAAAAATCATTCGGGAACAAAAAACAAATCTCATGGAGTTTCTTTTCATGCGAAGTACACACAAATCACTTATTATTTCAATGAATACAATTATTCACATACCAAATGGTATAAGTGAGATAACGAATGCAGAAATACATAAGTGTGTGAAAGACAACCTGGCGACAGTACACTGAGTATTTTTTTTTTTTTTCATTTTCTAGATTCTTATTTATCATTAAGTGATGAATCATTTAAAGTTACTGATTCTAACTCTAACTCTTGTCCCTTATACCAATAGGACGGCGCATTGCGCCTTACTTTGCTACCTCATGTGGGTGAAAAAATGCATTTACGGACTATTGAATTTAAGTTCAGGAGTTTACGTAGGGAAAAAAAAATATGTTTGTAAAAACCCTACAAAAAATTGCATGATATTAATGGATCATCATCGTCTTCTCCCTCTCGACACAGCACTACGGCATAAATACATAAGTGTGTTCGTGTTGAGTGCGGATGGGGGGGGGTCGGCTATGGCCTTTGTTTAGGAATTCCACCGCATTCGCCGCGGTAATAGGGAAAACCATAGAAAACCCTATACAGGTGGAAACGGCCACATGCCCAGCATGAAGACATTGTGGCCTTCAGTGACGTCATATCTGACGCCCTGCATTGTGTGGTGTTGGGTGTGTCTGTTTTGTGTACATAGATAATTATGGGAATATAGTAATATACATACATATAAATATTTATAGCAAAACATGGGTGGATAGGTAATGGAGTTACCTATCGGAATCTTGGAATTGTGATAGGTAATGGGAGTTACCTATCGGAATCTTGAAACTAGGGATAGGAAAGTACCTATTACGAATACTCGTCCATGTCTGGAATATGCCAAACTGAATTTAAATCTAACAAAATGTGTTTCGGCATTCTGTGTTTGTATCGGAAGGTGAAATCGCAAAGTGAATCGTATTGACCGATTGATTTGATGAGTGGATTCTTGTTGTGTTTGAGTGAACTGTAAAAGCGCTCGGTCAGGCGGTGTGTGTGTTCGAACAAGGTAGGTATTTCTTTTTCAGAGTGTAATCGTTTGAGATTTGTTCTGAGTCTAGTGTTAAAATGATTTTAATGCAACAGTTCTGAATGCACTGGATCTGGGTGTGTGTAGAGTGTGATATGCTACTCCAGACGGGAATAGCATATGTGATGACAGGTCTAATAAGTGTATAGTATACCAGAGTTTGGATCTGGGAGGTAGTGGACTTCGTCTGTTGAAGATTGGCCTCATGGCCCTGATCGCTTCTGCGTGTTGATCATGGATTTCCAGTTCAGTCTTCCATGGTGAGGCTGAGGTACTTCACTTCTTCCTTCCACTCAATGTCGTGTCCTCCATTTGCATCTGGAAATCATGCGGCGCCCAGCTTGAGGCGCCACTTCTTGTAATAGGCCGCCAGCTGATCGAGCGCGCCAGCATTTTGCCGCCATGTTGATATCTCGCGATGAGACGTAGAGAGTCTTTGCATCTCTCGTGTAGTTTAAATTCCTTGGTATCCCACGGGACGTCGCCCTGTAAAGATCTGTTGACGCTTTCTTATCAGGCGAGAAGACTTCCCCGTGGCACCTCGTTAGGTATCCCACGTGATGATGAGAGGGCGCCCTGAACGATCTGCTTGTCGATACTTTCTTATCAGGCGTACTATGTAGACCGGTGTCTGGTTGCATCAGACCGTCCGTCCACACAACGAAAGCCTTTTCCAGGTCCAGGAGCGCCATGCGGTGTAGCGATCTTCGTTGAATTCGAGACGAATTCCACCCTTGGTCAGTTGGATGGGGGCAGAGTGCTTCTTCCGGAAACCGAACTGCTCGTCTATGGAGTCGCGTTGGAGTCGTGATAACGAAGTATAACTGTTCAAACACTTTGCTCATCGTCGCCTTGTTTGTCTTGAGTCGGTGAGTTCGATCTTTGTCCTGTTCAATTTTGTTGAAGGGGCAAAACTGTCGCCTCTTTCCATAACGAGGGAAAGTGTCCGGTTTCAAGCGTTGAACAGCTTTGCTTGGCAAAGTGGCGATGGTCCGCGAGATTTAGTAAAATGGATTTCGAGCCCCGGTGCCTTGTTTGTCTTTGAGTCGCTTGATGATCGGCCACCTGCTACGTGCTGAGATGCATATCGGCCGTCGGTCTGCGCGGACAGATTCAGCTCTCGTAGTGACTCAGCCACGATGTGATCGGTTTTCGCCCCATCCCGTCCGTATTGTGTAGCTTGTTTCCGTCCGCGAGGTTTGCCTTCTCTTTGAAAAAGCTTGCTGAGCGGAGGCATTTGCTTCTTAGCGCCTTTGCCATCTTCCATAGGGAGTTGTCTCGAGGTGAGAGGAGGCAACTTTTGCTCGTCTGGCTCCTTTAGGTCCGCTATTTGCCGCTTGATTTCTCGCTGCAAGACGTTGTGCGCCGATTTGAAAAATGCATCTCGGGTCCGCAGGCGATTCTTCTCTTTGATGAGCGACAAGACGTAGTCGGGAAGCTTGACCGTGAATTTTCCTGAGGGAACGTGCGTCTTGAGAGCTTGTTGTATGATCTGTGTGTGAGAGTGCTCCAGCTTCTTCGATCTCTCTTTGTTCCGGAGCGCAGAGTGATATCTCTCTTGAAGCCATCCCAGTCGGCCGCTCTGGAAGGTGACTTCCCAATGAAGCACACCGGTAGATGGTCCGACGACAGCTCGTCCAGCGTCTGAAGTGGCGAGATCGATCTCGCGTTCCTCACGAGCGCTATTCTAGCGTGCCTGGTATTCTGAGTGCTTCCCGTAGTAAGTCGGTCTATCCGGCGCCATGACGTCATAGTCGTGAGTCTGCATATGTGAGAAGAGCGCGTTTCCATTCGCGTTCTACGATAGTTATTCAATACGTTCAAATCGCCTCCAATTACAACTATTGGGCCCATACTAGTGAGCGCGCTCAGGTCCCTTCTGTTGAGCGCGGCTTGGGAAGGACAGTAGGCAAGGACATGGTGTGCGCTCTATCCTCTATGTCGACTCTGATGACTGTGGCCTGGTATGCTGCAGTCCGTGGTACTCTTGTGGCTGAGATGGTATCGAAGATGGCGGTTCCGCCTGCTCTTCCTTGGCGGTCGTCCTTCGAAGCCGGGCACTCTTAATGTAGTATCCGAACTAAAATGTGTTTTGTAACTAAAACAATGTCAATAAAGTTGACTTTACCAGTTCGAGCAGTTCGTCGACTTTCGAACGCTAAGGCTGAGGAAATCGATGGTCGAGGTGAGTTCCATCAGGATCATCATCTTCGGTACGGAGGAAGGGCGAGCTGCGACGCGCAGGAGTCCTTTGAAAGGGGACATGATGTCCAAGTCATCCTCGGCAGACGCGGGCGCTTCGCACGACTTGTGGCCGGGCGGAGGCATGGGTTGAGGGGCGGGAGGGCGGATACGCCTGTTGCCACGCTGGCCCACGAGCGGGAGTCCGTCCCCGTGGCTTCGGCCTGGGGGCGGCGGGCCTGTTGGCTGGGCGCTGCGCTTGTTTGGCACGCGGTTGCAGCGACGCGACGTATACACGCTTAGGGCATCCTCTGAAGTTTTTGCAGCATGCGGCTGGCTCATCCTGTGTCACCTTTTGGACACTCTGACGATCCATCAGGCATTCACGCATCTTGCTGCGTGGCTTCAGTGACAAACATAGCGCAGCGCCGCTCGTAGGAGCCCCATGTTGATATCCTGGCCGAAAAATAGTGGGCCAGGTTTTGACCTTATTAGAAACCCTTAGCCCAGATCCTCCTTGATGAGGTATCACCGCCTTCTTCATCTTTTCCGCCTCGGTGTGAACGGGTAGGAAGCTGCGCGCCTCCGCTCGCAGCCCGTTGGTGAGGGTCCTTCCAGTGAGTTGACGAAGATGTTCGCCGTGCCGCCCCGGTTGTACCGAGGTTGAAAACTTTCCCGGACCGAGGAGCTTCTGCACGCGTCTGTCACTTGGCCGTGAGTCTGGGTGCCCAGGGTCAATGGGACCCCTGGCTGTCCTCGGGGCTGCTGCACCTGTGGACAGAGGTTTAGGGTGATTAAGGTAGGTACGTTTGGTTTTCGGGTTGCTGCCTCGCTTACCTTGTACATTTCACGCTGAATGCGGAACTGGAGGTGAATGGCACCTCTTCGGGTTCGATGGCGTTCACATCCATCTCGCGCGGCCGTCGTCCATCGAATGATAAACCTTTTAGGCCGAGGCGGGTCCTGCTCCCGCTGCCTTGGGGCGCCGATGAGGGTCCATTGCCACAGGCGCAGACTCCGTTTACGCTGGGACACAATCTTGGGTATGGTGAAAGTCACCGTCCCCAGTTCTGTGTCCTGGCATCTGGTGGGCACCGAACGGCACCTCTATCGGCGATTCCGAGGCTGCAACCGGGCGCATACGGCCCAGGAGCCTCGAATACCTTTTCAGGCGGGGGGGGGGCCGATTTGGGATCCATCCCGGGTGGAGCCAGGATGGAGCTGAAAGCAGATACAAAGGTTAAGGTTTGCCTTTATAAAGGCAGTTGAGGCGGGATCGAATTGGGCGAAGTAAAATGAACACAATGCCTTGAAAAAGGTAGTTTATCGCTTGCGCGGCAGAATCGAGCCGGACCGTGCTTTAACACACAGTTCCGGCAAGTCTCTGTGTCAAAAAGAGCGCTGGTTAGGCACGCTGTCAAGGACAGACGAAAATCTCGAACAAATCACAAACCAGGCGAGCTAGGCAAGCCAAGCAAGTCCAGTCCAAGAGTGATCGCGATCGTGATGATCTACTCGACCGTACACTGAGTACGTCGCATGCTACTTCGCTCGTAAATTCGTTGGGGAAGAGACGGCTTGTAACGCGGAGAATGTAACGCGGGACGTTCATATAGCTATCTCATTCATACACACATATTCTGCTTGGTATGGCTATCCTTTTCATGCGTTATGAGTTTTCAAAACAGATATCAGAGCATGCTAAATTTATCGTTTACTTTGTATGAATATGACGTGTCTTGTATTTTATGTCTATGCCTGGCTATGCAGTTCTGGTCATTAAACACGGCTTAAGTCATTTCAAGCAACGACATTCGACATCGAAAAGTCTAGAATGCATTGAAAACTTATTTTGTAATAAAGGTAAATTGCTCATTAAAAAACATATTTTTTTACTTGTTTATTATAAAAATTGGTTTACAAATAGATTGCCGCACGGATGGCGTAACAAAAGTTGTCATTTGGAATGTAGGCATAACAACAAATAATAGGAATTGAGTGGTACATGGCACCAGCCATCATTTTTCTGTAGATGTTATAAAAATAGTTTAAATTTGTGCAAGTTTAGTAACTGAATAGTAGTTTTAATTTTGACCATGACGTTTTCAAATAACTTGATTATTTGCAATAAAACACCTCACATTTAATTTATTCGCCGAAACGCGCTGGTAACTAATAAAACAAACGATATCCTTGTTTGATAATGATCTTTACAAAATAATCAGGTGATAGGCTATGTCGGCTTTCGGCCACACAGCGAGAAAGATGGTGGCCCCAGCTGGATTGATTTTATATTATCACCCGTACAGTTTTTACTCCCAAAAGGTGCACAATCTTCATTAAACAAAGTTGTTTTTCGCTTACAAATACTACACATTATGTGATAATATTTTTTTATCGAAGGTCAAGGCTTCTAAAGTTTCCGTACTCGGGGCGTGAATCAAAGTATAAACAAAGCAGTGACAGTTGGTTTTTAGAGAAATAATGCCCAAAATAACCAAATATCTTCAATTACTTTCAACAAGGCTGAAAGATTCTGAAATTTCGCTGAAAATTACCTGCATAATGTGTTTAAATTGAATTGCACCGCTCATTGAATATAAGGATAGTTTTATATTATTATTAATGTTTCAAACAAGCAAACGTGTTAACATTTGAAAAAAATAGTAATTTTATAGTTACCGTAATAGTGTTACTTTTTGCTTGTCTGTGAAAATATTATTCAGTTTTATTATATAACTCCTGCAAGTAATGAATTACCTTGCATACATATATTTATGAGACGTGTTGATTGATAAACTACGTAAATAACTCAAGTTAATAATTTATATTTTATCAATCTTGTTATAAGTTATAAATTTTGATGTACTTACGTACACATATGTAATGTAACATTTTTTAAGACATTGAAAAATCCCACCAAACATAAAAAAAAAATTGGATGTTTTTTGGGAGTCCCTCATAAATAATATATGAATGTATGTTTCTATCTGATATAAGTTAGGTACTGTTCACAATTGTAAATGTTTTGTACAGGTTAGGTTAAATAATCAAAATACATTTTATTATTTATTGATAAAGTAATTGGATTTTTCCAGGTTGTGATGACACTGCATGAAAAGAAGCTGCCCTTTGATTCCGTCATCATAAATATTACCAAAGGGGAGCAATATTCTCCCACATTCCTCAAAGTGAACCCAAGAGGGGAGGTCCCGGTTCTCCAGGATTCGGGGAAGGTGATTCCTGACTCCGCAAGGATCATAGACTACCTAGAAGACAACTTTACGAATGGTAACCATAATTTTAAACCCATCATCATCACGGCCCCACACCCCGGGGTGGGATTTGGCCTTCTGCTCTTTTAAGCAATCTATCTACCTCTTCGTCAGAATGCCACTTGGTCATAACTCTTGCATCCATTTCAAAACTCTTTAAAATTTTGCCCTGAACACTTCATTTACTTTGACATTTTGACCCCTTGAAATAATAAGGTTCTACCTGACACGGCAAGGTTGTGCGATAATGAAATGTAAAGTAGCTTTCTATAGACCCCATTATCGCTTAACATTGCTATGTCAGATGGGACGTTCTTATTCTCAGAGGTCGATTTCTCAAAATTAAACAAAAGAGTACCCAAAAATAACAGTTGAACACTAATTGTTTAAAATATTCAGCCAAGCGTCAATATTGTACACCAAGGTTACCAAATAGTACAGGGGGCTATATGAATTAATTGCACCAAAGTTTGTAATATGCGCTCAGTTGAGCACATCAATGTGCCTTACCCAAGTACCCTTACACGGCCTCCGTGGTCGAGTGGTTAAGACGCTTGACTACGAATCTAGAGGTTGCGGGTTCAAATCCCGATGTGTGCAATTTTTATTTATTTCATTAATGTGAAGTTAAATTAGTAGATTTGTGGCACATTCCAGAGAGGTAGATACTCCAAGTATCACCCTGGTGAAAGACCACCATTCAGAATCGAAACGTTGCTTGAAATGGCTTTAGCCGTGTTTGGTTAACAGATTTAAATAGACAGGTATTTCCCAACCTTCCTCTTCCCCATCTCCTTCCCCTCCCCACTACCTTCAGCCTCACAACATACCACAATTGGGGATGCCATAGTCTCGCTGGCTTTGGAAGGTTGTCTCTTGTTCACTTACAAAAAAAAATATTTGTATTTTTTTTTTCCATGAGCAAACTTGTAGTCTTTTTCTTCTCATAGTTATGTTATGATATATTTGAAAAAAGTTAATGATTCAAGAATATGCAAAAATATCAATAAATGCCAATTTTTTAGTACAATTTATGACAAAATCACATATACATTTCTATAAAGTCATACAGCGGGTAGAAAAGCTAGTATGTATTCCATAAGTGACTCTATTTTTGTATAAATATTATTTTTAAGAAATACATGGCCTGTTCAAAAAAAAGGTGAATTTTGAATTTTCGTGGGCTGTGTACATTCGATTATCGATTTTTTGTTGTTATGTTGGTACACATATGTTTATCATATGTTAGCATTATCAGCCATTTTGGATTAATGGTTTGTTTTTGACAACTGGAAAGGTTAGTCACATTTTTGTGTAAATAGAACATATATACTTTGTTTTTAACCACTTTTTTATTTAATATTTTGTCTACCGGTTTCGGAAGTACCCTTCCATCATCAGGACAATATTAAATTAATCTTTAGATAATAACTTCATCTCTTCTGGAAGAAACATATGTGGAGATAAATTCTGTACACGATCAAAAAATGTATGTTTTGAAGTATTTTGAAACCAGTAGACAAAATATTAAATAAAAAAGTGGTTAAAAACAAAGTATATATGTTCTATTTATAAATATGGCAAGCCACAAAGTTAATGCTTTTTACGAATATACATTTTTGTGTGTTCGATTTTTTACTTTTGAAAAAAATGGATCAAAGAATAAAATCCATGATTTATTTTTCCACAACTCCAGGACGCTCATCATCATTAACATCTTCTCGGCCTTCTGTAAAGCGCTTGTACCACTTATAAACACGTTTTTGAGACAAAGTAGACTCGCCGATTGCCACAGTCAACATTTTAAGTGCGTTGGAGCCCTTTATTCCATTTTTAACGCAAAATTTAATACATATTCTTTGATCCATTTTTTTCAAAAGTAAAAAATTGAGGAATGGATACTTTGTATAGCGTCGTTTTTGTGAAAAATCACCTCAAGTAATCTGTTGCATTGTTCTCTAGCATATTTGAATCATGGACTATGTCATCTCATAATGCTTTTATTTTCTTCTGCTGCCATCTCTTGTCGGAGGTAAACTATCGTCACCCTCTTTTATTTGATTTTTTTATTTGCAGGCACTCCGAGCCTAATGCCAGGGGCCAAAGGATCAGAAATGAGAAAAAAAATAGAAAAATACAGATCGTTGATTGATGCGCTCCCTGCGGGTGTTATTACCATGGGCTCTTTCTTCCACCCGGAGCTTTGTGGCAGCCCTAAGATGCCCTTTTTGAAGCCCGTCCGACAAATGCTTAAGAGTAAGCATGTTTTGCATATGAATGCGGATAATACTAACCCTAAAATCTCTTTCCTTATCTGCTACTTCATTAATAAATCGTGGTGAGATCTTTCGTAGCTCGAAACCTGATGAAGTGAAAATAGAGATTTATTCTATTTATGTTTTTTTTTCACAAATTGATGTGCCCTATGGTCCTGCCTGCGGAGAGTTCCACTCAAAGCAATAATATACAAGAGAGAGCGCTGCTGTAGTCAGTTTTTATGAGGTTTGCCGGACTCGGCTAGACCTGAACGTGGCTAGGACTAGGGCTAGGGTATTTATGCATCCATTCATAGCACATGTCGACATAATATTTTTATTTATTCGTTTAACCACTTTTTCACAGTATTGTTATAAACATAAATATAGCATGTAACCCAATAAACGGTTGAGATAAGTTCATTTATTTCACGTATCAAAACGCGTTAGCGGAGTCAACGGAGACGCGGGACACGAAGAACATTCTAACAATACTTTAAAGCGGTGTGATAATTTGGGAGATTTTTGTTGTCTCTTTCTTTCTCATGGTGTACGACGTAAAAACCTGGAAAAAGTGATTTATCCCAAATTTGGATAGGTTGGGTAAAAAGAATTAGCTTTCTTTCCGTATATTGTTACTTCAAGGTTCCACTGTAACCTTTCCCTCCTCGAGTAGGCGTATCACTGATAGCCTCGTAACCTCGCTTTTTGTAGTATACATCATTTATGAGAAAGAAGGAGCGGCTAGGCAAAGCAGTCTATCTTCAAATCGTTTAATTTTACTTTAATTCTTTACAGGAGCAACCTTTGAAGTTTTTTTACTTAGCTTTGTTATGAAAAGTAAAAATTCTCTTAGTGTCACACTGACTTCAGATTAAAAAACACAAACATTTGCTTCGTCCAGTCAGTGCAAATAAATAATTCTGCAGTCAAGATGGCAAAATAAAGTGTATGAAATCAATTGCGGGCCTTTCCATCAATATTCAACTATTGCTTTATACTTGTTTAGCTCATTTGACATACGCCTCGTGCCGCCTGGATGATTCAGTTTATATTTTTAACTATATTTAATTTGTGATTAAAATTTTAGCTGCCGAAATAAACTCGTCCAAAAACCTGAGAATGAATGCAGATCTCAATCCGGAGGTAAAAGACACCCTCCTAAAGAAAGCAGAGTTTCAAGACAAGAAGCATCACATGCTGACCAATAAAGATGAATACCTGAAGATATTAAAAACCGTCGAAGATGTTTTGGAAACTATTGAAAAAGAACTGGAAAACCATAAAAAAGGTAGATGAACATTACATTGAAATAACCTCACAATAGTAATTGGTTTTGACTAGTTAAAATTATTTGAAACTTGTTGTTGTTATTGACGAATGCTCTATAAAACTGGTTTTAACGTAAAAAGTAAAAGTGTTTTTAGAATGAAAAAGTAAAATATTGTTTTGAAATTAAATTGTTGTTATGGATATGATTTTTCTTTTGTAAGCTTTGCTCATATACTGGATTACACACATTGTGTACATGTTACGTATTGCCTACATATAATTAATGAAAACTATAATGTTGGTAAGTACACAATACTATATTATAATCTCATCTAGATAAATTTATTTTTTAAAAAGAAAGACGAACATAACCGGGTTACGAATAACCTCACAATATTTGAAAAACTCCTACTACCATCATAATGAGCGGAAGATGTTGCTTGTGCAATGATGGAGGACTTAGTCAGCAGAGGAATTGATTAGTTTTTGCTTTATACTCGTATATCATCATTACAAACCCATCACTTAACCATCTTGTAATGAAATTTGACATCTACAATAATTCTATGCCAATTTGAGGATATGAACTTTAATGTTAGTTCTTACACGTAATAACTGGATAGTTGGTTGAGGGGTTCAATGTGTCAGGATCCAACCCAGGCGTCGCGGGTTCAATCCTCTGCCAGCTAAGTCCTCCATCATTGCAGAAGCAACATTTTCCGCTTATAATGAAGGTACTGGGAAGAATTTAAATACTGCAGGTTATTTATAACTAAAAGAGAAATAATGTACAATCATATTATTTTTCAATTTCAGAGACTGAAAAACAATGGCTGTGCTCTGCTGAATTTACAGTGGCTGATATTAGCTTAACTATATTACTCGTCAGGCTGGATTCTCTCGGGCTTGACAGTTACTTCTGGACTAAAGGAAAACGTCCGAACATCGAGGAATACTACACAAGGGTCCAACAAAAGCAGTCCTTTAAAGAATCCATCCCGGATCTGATGTTCCACTTAAAAGTATTATTTAACTCCCAGACTCCTCTGGGCATCGGCGTGGGGATTGTTGGAACAATCGGATTCATTGCTGGAGCCGTCCTGATACTGAAACGGGTGTTGTTCTAAATACCTTAGCTAGAATATTCTTGTTTATTGTTGCGATGGCTACTTATTTAAAGCCAAGTATTTTGATGTAGAATGTAAAACCTGTGCAGAGATCATTATTTTAATGTTTGTACATATCTTAGAATAAAAGTATTTTTATACATTTTATAAAGAGTTATTTTCTTAGATGTGTAAAACCCAGTTTGAATTACGTACCTTTAACCATTTGTATTCGCTCAGCTCGAATTTGAGTCCCAAGAAGCCTCTGTAGTTAGTGTGCGACTCAAATCTGACTATTTGTGCACGGGGATTTTATTGATTTGTTGAAATTAGAGGTTACATTAATACATAAAATTGGTCCAGAGATGTGGTCAGTGAAATGGAGCATTCTTATTCGCTAATTAAAATGGAATTCATACTATGCGAGTTGTAGAGAAGTCCTGCATTCTTAGAACCTTCTAACAAATTTACGTCTAGCCAAAATTAAATATTTTTAACTTTTCTAATATTTAAAACTAAGCATAAGTTAAATATTCTCAACCTTAAAAATAAGTTTTATGTTTACACCTCAGTCTTAAGACGAAATACAGCCTTACCCCATTTTATTTTGTTAAAAATCAAGAAAATGATTCCTAGAGAAAGTTACTTTAGAGCACAAGAAGACAATTAGTTGAAACAAAAAAAGTTGATTTGAAAGTTTTAAACTGGTTTGAAGTGTGAAATTAAAGATTTGATTACTCATACAATATTTTTTATTAAATTGGATACAAAAACTATATATAGATTAAAATTCGTAAACTTATTAAAACAACACAAGTATAACAGTAAATCTTTTTGTAAAATGATGTACAATAAATAATGTTGGTGGGTACAATTAAAAAAACAGTGGTTTAGTAAGAAAAAGTACACAAGTACTCAAAATGGATATAAAATTAAAGGAAAAGTGCAATATGTAATAATTATATTGCAGACCACAAGACATAATATAATCAAAGATAAATTCAATAATTTATTGAACACGTCTACAAACAATGATGAATGAACCATATTTTTTATAAACATCTCTCGGCTCAGCCATGTTTGTGCTGTTGATCATTGTTAGTCGGTAAAAAAGTTTTCTACTGCCAATATCTTTGTAATAATAACAAATATAGTGCCCTTTTAATCGAGTTATGAATATGAGCTATAATGGAAATGACGTTGAAAATAGTTGCACTGAAATACCTTTGCAAATTTCATGACTCTAGAGGTCAATGTTCCAGGGTTTTTACTGCTTTACACAGAGTAGCAGATACTTTCAGAACCGCCCTGGTGAAAAATGACTTCAGAATTGAAACATTGCTTGAAATGGGGTCAGCCGTGTTTGGTGACCAGATCTAAATAGTCAGGTATTTCACAGCCTTCCACTTCCCAATCTCCTTCACCTCTCCACTCCCTTTGGCCTCACAACATACCCCAATTGGGGATGCCTAGCCCCATGGGCTTCAAGCAGCTGGACTCTTGTGTATCACCAATATGAAAAAAAAACTTAATTTAATCTAAAAAAATATTTGCCACTTGTCATTGTTTGCACAATGTCTCCAACTATTGCATGAAAGGGTCTACAAAAACTGTCTTTATTAGAACACTGTGGCGAAATTCTGTTAGGTTTCGGGGAATGATTCCCTTTGCATTCTGTTAAAGGTAATATTACACTTATAACATATCAATTCACTGGTCTGGTAAAACCTTTAAATTGACTTTTCAAAACTATAAGTCTGCTTTAGATCAGGCCATTTTGTAAACCTATCTATGTTTGGCCTATCACCACATAAAAAAAAATTGAATGAGAGAAAAATTAAAAAGATAAAAAATCAGATATTTCAATCAAGTAAAAATAGAAGTTTTAACAGCCCAGTGACAATATTAGATAAAGAACACATTTTAATTTTAATAAAATCGATGCATTCAGTAATATTACGTATCTGATTATGAACAATGTTATAAATAAGGAATAAAAATAATGTTGCGTATTAAATTCTTATTAATAATATCAAATAGGTTACATAAATATAAATAATATTGTCATGAATTTGAATAACAATAAATAATAAATATTATGAATAAAGTAACAACTGTGTAAAACAGAAACACAACAAAAAAAAACAATGATTTGCAAAAGCAGTACAAAATGAAAAACAGATTCATAACTGGTACACATTTATAAACAGTAGATATGATTACAAAAATATTACTGTAATCTTAAAATTTGTTCATTTAATATTATTAATAATTTAAATAAATTAAAGTGCCAATGAATGAAGTAAATGCTAATAGCTGAAGTTGCTTAATTGAGGCAAGTGATGCATTGAATAAAAAAATGACATTGAATTTATCACTGAAAAGGAATGAGGAGCTCACACTAGGAGAGGTAACCAGTGTAATTCATTTCCTAATAAAACCAATAAGTACATGGAAAATAGTTTCATTTATGACCGAATGAAAAAGCTAAAATTTTAAAGTGACGGTCTTGGTAATCTGCCAATTTATTGTAAAATTGTGTAAATTTTATTTATTACCCTACCTTTTAGAAAAATATCCCTTTTACCGATATGAAAAAAAAAATTGTGATGGTGAGATGTATATCCACAATAAATTCCGAATGGTGAGACAAATCCCTATCTCGGAGAGGAAGGAATTTGATTTTCAGAAGCACTGTCACCAACTTCTTGTCGGGATCCATAGATGGGGTTTCCCATGAAATGTTTTCCATTGCTGATGAGACTTCGCTTTCTGGCCACCGGAGCGGGGGCCGCTGTCTTCTCTTTGTTGTATTTAAACACACCGTCTCCGGGAAGTATCGGGAACAGAGATGGAATCTTATACCAGACTACGTAGGTGCAATACCACGTCAGAATAGCGATCAATCCACTGATGAACTTCTCTACCATGATGTGGTAGTAGATCAGGGTACAGAACAGCATAACGTCCCACAGCAGCTGGAGGGCGGTCATGGCTATGAACATACCTCTCACGTAAGGCGAAAACTTCGTGTAACTCTGCTTCAAGGTGGAAAATTCAGCAGCCGGCAGATTGCGCAAAGGGTTCGATCGCAAGGTCTTGTCATTAATACTTCTCGAGTAATCTTCATCTCTGATGAATTCACGAATTCCATCCCAGCCGATGATAGCCTTCGCTTCTTCAATCAGTATCAAACTTGAGTAAATGAGAATGAAGCAGTGACCCGATATGTCGAAGCCGCTCCAGAAATAACCCCCTTTCAGGCAAGTAGGCTTTGTGTAAAAAGTCTTGTTGTTACACCGTCCGTAGGAGTATTCTATATAGTTGAAGAAAGTAGTCCAAGAGTACCAGAAGACTGTGGCGATGGCCATTCTTGTCAAATGCCCCTTGACCACTCGATCTTTCTTACCGCAGCAATGGGTATATGATGTCATGAAACTAAAAGGCACGGTTAACACAAGAGTCCAAAACCACCCAATTTTCACGAAATATTGATTGAAAATGTTATCACTTCTCGAAAAGTAAGATTTCGGAACCTGGGTGTAGTCAGCTATTAGAGATATGAGAAAGAGAGCTCCCAGATACACAGCCAACTTGATCCTGATGTCGAAGAAAATGAACTTTTTGCATATGTGAATAATCATGGTTAAAATTACTTCCACGACGGAAGCGGGAGGAGTCGTCGGCTTACTCCCTTTACCTAGGTCACTTCGGAAATCAGTATTTCCTCGAAAGTTTCGGACGGACGACCCTCGCGACCCGACCGCCATGGTTAGGTTTTATCAGGTTTTATTTTTATGACACTCATCAGCTCATCACACCATAGAAAATATCTGTGGACTCTGAAACTTTCATTTCAACTAGAGCTGTGCGACTTGTCGGTCACTGGAACCGTCGATATTGTTTTCTCCGAGGAATAAGTAATTTTTGAAACCGGTTCCTATTATTTTTTAAATTTGCAAATATTTGAGTGTAACCGGTAGTTTTTCGTTAGACTGCCATAATAAAATGAACACTCCAGTTCTTTTACACTAGAATTACTTTCGTTAACCCCGTACAGCTTAAAAACTTCAGCCAGTAAATAAAAATTCTCACCTTAGGAGCAATAATATATTGTTACTTCAAGATTCTCACCTAATTTTTTTATACAATCAATAATTTTCGTAACAAATATTGAATAATTTCATCGAAATACGTATTAAATTTACCCAAGTCTTATTTCCCATTCATAAAAAAAGTCATACTTAGAATATGAATGTCCCTCACTACTTTTAGTTTTCTAAAATTCTACGCATGCGTAGAAACCTTAGCTGTATGCCATGAAGTTTGGCGCGCAGCGAGCTCGAATCACAGTCAGTGTCAGTTTTTAATGCGCCGTTGCTTAGCCAAGTCGTTTTTTTTCAAATGTCAATCAACTTTTCGGCTTAAAGTTGATCAAAAATTATTGCAGTGTTTTGAGGCAATATCTATTAGAATCCAAATTGCGCCGTCGGAAAGACTTGTTCAGCATATTGATGTTGCGTTTTTAAATGTTTTCGTTGAAAGGTTAATACGATTATTGTAGTGTTTTAATACAAAAATGATAAGTGTCTCAAATTATCCGTAAAAAAAATCTTAAAAAGATACTTTAAGACTTAAATATTTTTATTCTATCATAATGAACGTCCACTATCTCAAAGTTCGGGGATTTATTTTTCTCAGGTGTTTTTATTTAAAACGAAAATTGTGTATTGAGTAAATCTTTTTCTACAAATTGATAAATAAAAAGGCCGCAGTGTTTTTTAATAACAATATAATTCTTCTGCAATATTGTGTATAATAAAAGTGGAGACAAGTGAATTATTTTGATTGGATTATCAGTGCTTCTAGAAAAAATGTATTCGAAAGGTAGGTCTTCAAAAGCGAGAGGGATCAACTAATTAGTAAGTGCTTTTTAAAAATATAATTGAAAAGTTTTCAGGATTCAAGAGTGCTTTTTAATTTATTTAAATATATTAATAAGCCTCACCATTAAATATTTGTATATTAATTTACTCTTAACTGGTTGTTAATATTTTCGTATTAATTTGAATAAGGGAACTTGTATATTAATTTTTAAAATTAGGTACGTAGGTTTTAATTTTAAAAAAATCATTTAAATGCAGAGGTAAAAAACAATTAAACCATTGATTACCCCTATCTAAGGGTTTTTAACATTATATCAAATTTAATATCAATACAAAATATTGGTGTATTATATTGCACTACATTCACTTTAATCAGATGCATATTATGATAATATTTGGATAATTTGTATTATGTGTTTTTTGAAAAATCACCCCAAAAGCATTATAAAAAGTTTGATTCCTAAGCTCTATCTTAACTATATATAATCAATTATCAAACAAAATATTATGAAAAGCTTCCCCCACTCAAACATGGTGAAACTACTCGCATTTTGAATTTCACTTTGAGATGATGAGGTTATTGATCCAAGGAAAATCAATAAAAGAAAGTGTAATTAAAAAAAGCAGGCAGCACAATCATACTAAGAGCACAATAGTCGTATTTTTTTATCAATACATTGAGTCACAGATGTCGTCATATTGTATATTTCGTTTACAATCTGCCAAATTTGATTCACATTTTTTTTAAAAAAAAAATTATAGGAGTAAAGAAAAAACATTAAAAAAAGTGTTCTTTACATTTTGCTTTATTTATTTCAATATTTTTTACATAATGTATTCGTTTGCATATTTAAATAATGCTAAACATTCAACAGTGAAAGTTCTAGTAAATAAAAACATAAATCGTATCCATAGTCATAGCTCAGTCCTTTTCCATTATATTATTACAAAAAGAGAAGTCATTTTTCATAAAAAGTGTCACATGATTCGTTATTTAGAAGAGAGGCAAGAATCTCTTGACCAAATAAGAATTCACTTATGATTATGTATGTTTAATATAATCGATGATTGTTGATCAAGATGGTTAACTAAAGTTTAATAATATTATTTGTGTAAGGTGTTCAGACATTTCTGTGTATTTTTATACTCTGTTAACAAGTCGAGATAATAATAAACAGGCAGTGAACAGTCCTTGTGATTAACTTGCAGCTGTGACTGGTGCTTGGGTAGCCTCAGTTGTGGTGGAGGTAGTCTCTGTCAGTGGTTCTTTGATGGCCAACCATGGTAACTTCTTTTGCAACTCCGCCCTGAAATTAAACAAATAGTTTTTGAGATAGTAATACATAATGGCAATATTTAGCGATGAATGTCGAAATTGCGAGGGAGCCACTTTCTAAAGAACCACAAAATCACCGAGGAAACGAAAGCAAAAGCAGGAGCAATAGAGAAAATTACAAAATAAGACTTAGAAACACTGTTTTAAAAGAAAAGTGGGTTCACAACATCTTGGATCAAGTAAAAAGTGACATATACAATGTCCTAAAATAAGTGAGCCCTAAATGTTCAGTGAGACAGGCTCCCTGCAATATAAATCCGCCTCTGGCATTGAGGTATACAAATGGAGTAAACATTAGCGTTCAAAAGTTGGGCCACCAAGTTGCGGCCAATTGGCATCACTGTGCTTTCCTTGGCTTCAGTCGGTTACAAGCGCTTGCCGTGTGTAAATCTCCTGCGGAAACTGCAAAATGCCTACATGTACGCTAAGATACTGCACAAGTCGTTCTGGAAAAGATGGAAAAAGCAATGGTGGATCTTTTCATCAATAACTAGAGTGTTTTCATTATCAATTTTAGCGACAATGAGCTCTTTTAATGTTAATCAACTAATTCATATTTTGCCGTAAGCTATCTCTGTTGTGCTCATTCGGCCGACCGTGGTGTAAAAGAGACAGAACCGGGGCTGCCACAATCAACGCAACATATTAAAATATTTATATTTTATTTATTATTAATTTATAATATAATTCATTTATATTTTATTTATTATTAACATTATCTCCTTGCTTGTACCAATGAATGTTGAAAATAATTCCAAATATATTTTCACACAACATAAACTTTCAAATAGATTAATTTAACAAAAAAACTAACCAACATCGCCGTTATTTGCATAAAAAATGTAAAGTTAGAAAAAATCTATGTATTTTTGTCACAACTAATTTTTGTTTTTAAGATTTCTCCGCCCAGTTCATGAAAAGTGTGAAGATTGGATCAAATTTGTTCAAAATAATCGCAGTGAAGAGTGTTAATTACCTAACAAAAATACATATATCTGATCTCTTCATTTTAGAGATGTAGATATGTATCACACAAAACAAGGGCGACGTTACTTAAAGAAATATGTAATTTTGTTGCCTGTTTCATGTGTTTTGTCTTGTATTATTACTAAATATATTTTTACTAAATCTCTATATACCAGTAAAAATTATAATTCTTCTATTATTTGCTCACTTATCCATTTATTTATCCACTTCTCTATTCATATTATTAAACCTGCAAAGCTTTTTATCTAAATCTTCTGTAAACCTTCATTCAATTGGTATTTTATAACCTTATATTTAATAATTTATGTACTACATATTTTTTGACACGGAACTTCTCACAGTGAGGTATTAAAAAAACAATTAATATTTGTTATCAATATAAGTAAAGAAAAAAATAATTACACCTGAAAATTTTTTTTTCGCAATAATTATCAATTGTATTTGAATGCGGCAGCCCTAACAGATTTTGACCAACGTGGACAAATGTCATCTGGTAATGCCTGGTTCGTTCGCGTTCGGCAACAGTCGGTCGAGATCGGCACTCCCCCCGCCCCCTGTCGATTTCCGGGCTAGAACAATATTTTACACAAAATTTGCAAGGAACGTTGACTCTATTTATATACCTCAATGGCCTCTGGTAATATTCAAAATCAATTGCAACATAATAATAAAAATACCATACCTGTATCTCGGGTGACTAATCGCATAGACATACGGGTCTATACAGGCCACTAATTTACAGGCACATGCAGGTATCATAGTTACCTGCAAAACAAGACAGACAAATCAATCTTCTGCACAATTACTTAAAGGTGATGAAATATTCTCAACATTCAAATTGGCACAAAATATTACCCCGGGAGTAAGAAGCCTATGGTCTCCAAATGCTCCAATCAGCGCCAAAACTGCATATGGTGTCCATGACGCCACAAACAAGAAACAAATAGTAATGGCTGCCTTCGCTATTCTGATTTCTGCCGACTGACTGGCTTGGTTCTGGTTACTCCTCAGAGACTCCACATTCATCTTCTTGGCTTGTTCCTTCAGCGCCTTTTCATGGTTTATGACATTGCTAACAATCTGACTATAGTAGTAGATTATCATCGACATGGGAATCATATAGCTCGTGGTAAATATAACAGCAACAAACAGATGATTATCGAATGTATTGGTCAAATAGTCAAAGGTGCATTGTGTCAGGTATCCCTCTGAAAATAACATAAAACGATTAGCTTGAATAATTTCTTCTGACTATGTTAGTGTAATGTTGTGTATTTTGCCAGTAGTTCAATCGAACCTGGTACAAATCTTCCCCAGATTTCCAGCGATGGAAGAACGGCCCATGGAATGGTGTATCCCCAAACTACGCAAAGCATAATTAGAGCTTTTGTTTTGGTCAGCTTTCCATCAAAGGGCCTGGTGATAGTGTTGAATCTGTCAAAGAAATCGAGTTGTCAAGCAAACTAAATACAAAATAGTAAATCTTTACATCGTCCTTTCTTTATTGACTTCACACTGGATGCACTGGAGTTTTCCTGAGAGTCTTCAAGAAATGAAGTGATCCTGAAGAAGGGTGGAAACACTATGACCGGCAAATCATTAGTGCATGAAGTATGGATGATAAAGGGGGAAAATGATATTTCGGCGGAAATAAATGCGTATGTTTTCATTTATATTGGTATTGGTATAATGTCATCATGTTATCAATGGCATGTAATTCTTCTTTTCAAAACGCACATTGTTGAACATTATATACGAGTATGTTACATTTGTATCTTAAAGTTACATGAAACTGTTGAAGCATCAAACTGGTGGTTTGTGGTGAGACTGACTGCACTCATCAGAGAGTCATGCATAAAAAATGCTTATTATTCTAATATACTATTAAGGTGAATAAAAGATTTACCTGTCGTAAGCTATGCAGGCATTGGTCATTCCAGCCCCAATTCCGCTCAATGTTCCCATGATTCCGAAAATCTGGCAGCCCATGATGCCTGCTGCGAACCCTCGATTAAAGCAGTTGTAGATGAAGATCGGTGTTTTGGCCATCATCACAAAGTCACAGAGAGCCAGGTTCATCACAAATATGTTACTCGGTGTCTGCAGAGCTTTAGCACTGGAAATAATATATATTTGTTCGGTTTATATCAGTTTTGCTGTTCATTATCTTACTAAGGTTTTTAGGTTTTAAAGCCATCAATAATATTATAATATGATCTTTTAGCATTAATAATGTTAAAATTCAGAATAATAGAAGAGTATGCATGAGACGCTGGATTAATGTGAATGAAGCAAGGAGCATGTGCCGAGACAGAATAGTGGGGTGGTACTTCTTCTCTGCCTATCCCTACGGAGATAGTTAGTTAGTTATGGTTTTGATACAAAATTGAAAAAATTATATAATAAATAGCTGTAGATCTTACGTTGAAAACACCCATATGACCAGGCCATTGCCGACAAGTGATGCCACGGTGAAAGCAGCGTAGATCATGCCCAGCAGGTAGTGGACGGAGGCTTCCGGGTCCTGGAACTGGAGCCAGTGCTCTGGAACCTGCTTCAGCTGGTCTCCTGGAATGTTCCACCCCAACATTCGCATGTCGTCTCCCACCCTAGATATAGAAACCACCAAGACATTAATATGAGTAATATTATATGGGAGCACTGAATAGAAAAAGACTGTGATGGGCTGGTCCCATTGAATGAATGCCAGGCCGATGACTGGAGGCAAATGATGAGGGACCGCATTCAACGAAGGGCATTTGTGGATGGTGGTGACTGAACAGAAAATCCCTAGAAGTGTGGTCTATGCTGCAAAAAAACCAATGGAATACGCAGATTAAGGTTGGTGTATTTCAAACTCTCATCACACTTAATCGTCACAATTCAATAGTTAGCGCCATTTTGTTTTTCTGACATTTTAATGTTCCCCGTCAAATGTCGACTCTAGGCTCATTTTAGCTTTTGAACAAATTGTGATCAGCTGACAATCTTAACAACACCACTGTAATAGTATTTAGCTGTTAAAAAAATGTTAAAAAGCTGAAACGAAATGACAATCGGCGTTTAATGGGGACCGTTCAAATGTCAATTTATTTTTTTTATTGATTTGTGATAATGTCAAACTTTCACGAGTGCAGTTCTACTATGTTACTCCGGGCAGCAGACTCCAGGAGATAGACAGCACTGATGATAGCTATCAATCGATAGAAAAGATAACCAGAGGAAAATATAGAAGAAGACACATGAGTGATTATTAGAGATTTTTTTTTTTTAAATAAAAAAAAACTCACCTTGCTTCCGGCCGAAGGGCGGAAACATTGTAAAGGGCGTCATGTTCTAAAAACATGATGATGTTTCAAACAATGAATCCTATAATGTTATTAAATTGGAGAGGGATGACTATACTTAGCCCTAGGCACTTTGCTTTGAGGCCAAGTGCCCACTGACAAAGAACTGTTCCTCTCCAAGCATATTTATACCTTCAATCGAAGCATATGTTTGGATTGAATTAGATTAATTAAATTTAAAATAAAACAGATTTAATATCAGCCAGCTTTAAATCCATTTGGATTTGTCATGTAAATGGTATAAAGCTTAGTCTTTGGTTTATCCCTTACAATCCTACTGTCTTTCAGTAGGGATTTTGTGGTTGGAATGTGATGATAAATGATGCTGAAAAGGATAAACGGATAAACTTCTATCTTTTATGGCTTCATCAGTGCTCTGACACTGATTACAAGATGATCTTTGAGTTGGGAAGTTTATATTATATTTTAGTAGAGTGTCTTGAACTAATGAATGTTACAAATCATAATATGCTCGTATTATTTCAAATAATATGTAGAAATTTCAATAACAACTTTGCGAAACGTTCTTCCAAAATTGTTTCAATCATTACCGTCAATGTACGTACATTCTAATGTCCAGACCAGCTGTAGTTGATGATATTGTGAAATAATCTACAATATAATATTCCCTGTAGGTTTATATAACCTAGAAATATTAATTTATTATCATATTTTATAAAGAACTGCTACTTTATTGGAAAAAAAGAGAGTTTATTTTGGCATGTTGCACATTTGACTCTTAACAAATGAATGGCATCCTTGATTCTAAAAAGAAACAGAAGTCACCCACAGATGAGGTAGGCCGATGACTGACACAGAAGAGAACTGCTGGCCTCAGATGAGTGAAAGTCGCCAAGAATCTGGGATATTGGAGACGTTTGAGGGAGGTCTACATCAAAACCTGGACGTCAGAAGGCCTACGAAGATGAAAAAAAAGAAGTCGGTGACACTTAAGAAAGTAAATCGTGATATAAAGCTTTTTCATTGTGTCGTTTTACAATGTTCTTTTTAGGCTACAATAAGAAATTAATACCAAAGGAAATAGTGTTTAAAACATTTTTATTAAATTTAACAAATAACAATGGTACATCATATTATTCTTATGTCATATTTATATGTTATTACATTATGTATATAGGTTACCAGTCACATTTAGGGAGATTTCATTCCATACGAGGGTTAGGACATTTCTAAACTAAACACACATACAGATATATATGTATAAGGAGAGACATAACATATTAATATTATGTATTATTATACTCGAATAGTAGAATTAGTTATTGTAAATGAGAAGAGTCAACATTGGTAAGGCTTTTGATTTAGTAATTTAGATTTGGCAACACAATGTTTTTATTTCACACTACCTACATAAATTACGCACTTATTGGAAAAATTCGGTTTCATTCCCTCAGTACAAAGGCTTCCATTTCATATCTATTGAATCAGGATCCTAATTATGGCTTATTTCTTGACGTTTGAGCAAATAGCACTTTTCAGATGAAAGGGTTTACATATTATTTATCTAAAGTAATATAGAATTTTAATGACATGAGGAAAATTTATACCATGAGTTTTTCACTTGTGATTTTGAAGAAGACTTAATTTTACAATGTACAAGGGGGGACACATAAAAAAGAATTTATCAAAAAAAAGGGAGTTTATTTTTACATTTTCATACATTGGTCACTTTAAATATTCTTCGTTTGATGCAATGTACTTTTTCCACGGTGTTTGAATTCATCAATCCTGATAGCTTTTAGTGCTCTTTGAGGACTTTTTATTGGGAAAACAAAAAAAAAATTGATGCACAGTTCGATATCAAGTGAAAAGGTAGTATTTGGTACGGGGGATGTACTGTTTTTGACCAAAAGCTACAAAATGTTCAGCGCTATGTGGTCAAGTGCATTGTAATAGTGGAAAAACAACTCACCTGTTTGCCACAGCGATATTTATTCCGGAAATATTAAAGTAACTGTCTCAATCTTGAAATAGAATTCACTAACAGAAACTCCACGACATGCCAGTTAACTTTTATAATAATTAATGGTTCATCAATGTTCATCAAAGTTCATCCAAGTGTATCAATGTTCTGACAACGGTTTCCAATGATATTTTTCCACATTTTCTTATGTTAGATTGGTCAAAAAACCTCAGGAATGCAGTTGATTATTAACATTTCACCTCGTTCAAAGCGGAAAACCATTGGAAAATTTGGATTTTACTCAGAGCAGCTTCTTTGTTAGCTGTCTGTATCGTTACAACTACTTTTACCCAAAATTACACTGCTGCGCGAAAATCTAAATACTCGTGAAAATTCTTCTGAAAATCGCCATTAAAAAGTTGGTGAAAATTTGGAAAGAGTTTAAAAAAAAAATACTTAAGGTAAACGCGACCTCTCACAACAATGTTGACTAGTATGTGGATGCAGAAAGGTTCATAGAACTTTCACTTCGTAGATGTAAGTTTGTACCAGCAAAGGCCTGCCCCTTAGAAGAGAATTCCAGTTACTTTTAGGTCACCTATCGTTTATCAGAGTTGTGTGATAGCTGTTTGCTTTCGTGAAGATTACATCGACATCCTCCCAAAAAATTACCTCTTTAACTGTTATCAGAAGTAATAATATAATAACCTGAAGACAGCATTAATGTCACAATCTTCACGCTCAACTGGGACTATGCTGGGTACAGTACGACTAATAGATGACCATGGAAATTCCAATATCGTCAGATATTGTCTTTGATAAGGAAAAAGAAACAGATGTTGCCTACAGATTAGATTGTCTGGCGGCCTAAGGAGAATCGTCAGCTTTGGATGGATGAGAGCAGGGAAGAGTTGGATAAACTGGAGGTATTTGAAGGAGGCCTATGTTCGGCTGGACGGCCAGAAGGCTTATGAGGAAGAAGAGGTTATAAACATATATTTTTAAAATAATTTACGACTAACCTACGAAAAAAAGCAACAGAGGTCTACTGTAAAGTCGAGATTAGACGAGACAGATTTGCAGTTAGTATTATTACGTAGGTCACGTCGAAGTAAGATGTTTATAGAAATGGGCATATTAATAGGCAATAGTTTTACAGGTAAATATAGTGGAACCCTGTGTCGTTGCATTCCTCTACAATTTTTAAATCTTAGACTAGGCCGTTAATTTTGTGAACACGCATAAATTCAAAGTGCAACTTCCGAATTACGATAATATATCTTTCATATCAAAATGTTGTTTATATATTTACACGTTTATTAGAAATCCATGGGATTTTTTAGTTTTTATATTCGAACGCTTGCTAACCATTATTGCACACTTTGGAAGAAGTTTATCTGTAAGGACCCTTATAGTATTGTAGATTCTCTTAAAGACGACATTCACTTTTCTAAACAGTTAAAGGATTTCACATTATTTGTCACGAAATTGGGAAGAAAGTATTACACGGTAAAATCACGTAGAAAAATGTTTGACATAAGAAATTTAATTTATAAAACTCACATCAAGTTTTTATATCGCTTTGTGAATGCATTACTAACACAAGTCAAAGTGTGTAATATTGAAAATATTTAATAAAATATGACCTTTTTTTTTTTCTTTACAGCAGTAAATTTTCTAAGATTTCCGATGGGGTGATTTTAAAAGAATGGCTTCCTGTATTTAAAATTATAAAAAAATTGTATAGACAAGTATCTTGTCTTAAGATAGCAATTTTACACTTAAGATTTTTATAAAAGTTCTATAAAACATTTTCAATTTTCAAACAATCATATTAAATTTATAGTTGGCTATAATTACCCTACAAGCTGTAACCCGGAACAGCTAATCAACTTAAAACTAAAATTTAGATTTGTGTCGGTGACGCATTAACACAGCGATATAAAAGAAAACAATAAAATATAAAAACGAATCCTATCTAATGAAATAGATAACTATTAGGGAGGGTTACATACAATACCATTTAACACTCGTTATAATTTCATTCGTCTTCAGCCAAAACTTGGTCAACTGGTTCACAACAAATAACATCTATAACGGTCGAGGTATCATTCTCATCATTTTCATCATTCTTCATACTCGTGGTTTCACTGTGAATCGTGGGGGTGATATCTTCAGACAGATCGCATTCCGCGTCGTTTTCAGTTTGTGTCGATGATGGGGTTTCCGCGTGAGCGTCATACTCCATCATACCATCGTCACTCATGTTTATTTCGGCCGTGTGAAGAGTTCCAGTTTCCGTGGAGAAGTTTCTGGAATCTCTGCTATCGGCCGAGTGAGTGAAGATGAGTTTGCTGTCTGGAGCGGTGTGTTCTTCGCAGACGGTGTGGTATTCACTCTGGTATTCACTGTGTGGTAGGTCGTCTGGGGAGAGGGTGTCCTCTATAGGGTGCGAGGAGAGGTCCAGACTTGCGGGGGGATGGCGCATGGATCTGCGAGGAGGGGGGTGGGGGGAGGTGGAGGCAGAGCGCCGCGGGGGCCCATAGTGTCGGTGTTCCCGCCTCTGCTGACCTTGTGAGTAGATTGTATCTGATGTGTTAGAACTGCGCCTGAAATCATATAACAGCAAAATTCAAAAAGGGGAATGAAAAAAGTTTGGGTTTCTCAGAAGTTTGTACAATTTAAACATAAACCCCCTTACTTATAAACGAGGTGTAAATGGTACCCGTGTTTTAAGGTCGGAATAGCGATAAATTTGCTTTATAACCACGGCTTATCTGTCTTATTTAATGGCCTACGTCCGGTGTAACTAAACCAACGCTAAGTCAGCGCATAAAAATCTAATAAGTAAGACGGAAAATAAATTTAAAAATGAAGAAAAATAGAGCATAAAAATTATGGCCAAGTGGCTCCAGTGGAAACGATTCAGAAGCAGTTTGAGGTAGAGTTGAATAGAATGCGTCCAAGAGGATGGAAGCAGGACGGGAAGGTCTGAGGACCAGAGGTGAATGGTAAGAGATCGAAGTCAGTGGAGAGCATTTTTAGAAGAGGCCAAACCCCATCCTGGGATGTAGTGCCGTGATCATGAGAAAAATCTCACTATTAAGGTATAATAACAAAAAAGTATGTGAATTTACCTCGATTTGCGACTATACCCGCCACCAGATGAAGTGTCCCTGATGAGGGCGGTGTGACATCCGGAACGACTCGGGCTGCAGGCGTTGAGCTCTTTAGACTTCTCCGGGGCTGATAAATAATTTTAAAAATAGATTATTGTAATCATGTCGTATTAAATGAGAAATATTTTAAATTAACAAAATTATTGTTATGTTATGAGACTATTTAAATGGGTACCTACAGTCCGTCAAATAAATGTGGTAAAAAAAGAGGGCACTGCGCTAGTTTAAATTGCTTTAAATGGCAACACCAAGGTGATTCAAAGGTAAAAGGGTATAACCATAAAAAACAATGTGCATATTTCTTACATTAATTATGCACGGTGTTCAGAAATTAGTGGTACTTTTCGAAATAAAATAATTCTAAATCATATTCAGTAATGATTTCATATTCGTTATGCAATAATTCATAATTTTTCGAATGCTTTGTAAGTGAGATAATTGAATGGAAAAGTGTATTTTTGCCATAAGTCAACTAGGTTATTTATCGATTCGTAGCTGACGATCTAAAACACTTGACTACGGAGGTCGTCTAAGATGTGTGTGTGAAGCATGTGTCAAACAGCCCGTCAAATTCTCAATAAAATAAGTTCAATCAAATATGTTTTAACACAATATCGACTCTCCTAGTATTTCCAAAATGTATTTTTTAGTAATCAAATTATCATGAAAGATAATTAAAAAAAACGTTGACTATATTGGTAACGCGTGTAAAATCACCGTGATGTTCATCGTCATCGATGGGCGGCTGGCGGCTGAGCATGTGGCGGCGGGCCGTGTCGGAGCGCGTGTTTGGCGGGCGAGCCCGGCCGAGGCGGGAAGCCAGCCGGGAGCGGTCTCGTGCGCGCAGGGTCACCGGACCCTCGCTGGGCACGTGCAGATCCATGGCCATGGAGCCCTGAGACCCTGCTAGAGACTCGCGGCTGTATCTGGAAATAATGGAGTTTTGGTGGTGAAAAATAATACTTTGTGATAAAAAAGTAGATTTAAATGCTTTTTTAAGGGAAGGAGAGAACTTGGGAAAACTTGGAAAGAGAGTTGAGAAGAATGATTGAAAAAAAATTACCCATTTTTATGTGGCAAAAGCCAATCCCGTAAAATGTTTTTATTGTAATGTTGTCCTCCCTTAGATTTCCCGTATTAACCCCTAGAAACCGACCAACTACTATAGCAGTCAAATGAAATTATGACTACCCTGAGGCGCACTACAATTTGTAGTGTGGAGCGCTAGGTTTTAGAACTTTTAAACACATTTCGTTACTAACCATAAAAATTCCAAAGTAAAAAAGTTGACATTGTAGAAGCATGTGTATTATTCAAAATACAATTTTCAATATTATATTTGGCTTTGAGATAACTTAGAATTTTGCGCCACTCTCAGGAAGGAATACATTTTGCTTAGGATTTTAGAAACGAGATTACAAGATGATACTGTTTTGTTTCAATGGGTATTGTTTTGAAATAACGTTGGTTGTTTTATTTTATTAGGCTGTGTTTGGTTATAATTTTAGGCTATTTTATTTCTCCCTCTGTCCCAGCTCCAATTTTCTATGGATGATTTGAATGTACATAAATAATATATAAGTTGATGGTTTTAAGGTTTTTGTAAGAAAGCGATAATTTGTTATAAAAGTGGTAAATAAAATATCTCTGTCAAAATGCAGCGTTCGCTTTTGCTTGTTGGATGTGTCTTTGATTGAAAGATCTAGTGATTATGTTGGGTGTGTTGGTTATTAGTTCAAATGTTTGGTTTTGTGAAATAAAACTTTGGTTCATACAAGTTTGGAGTAAAATTTTCATGATGGCTTGTTGTGTTCTGATTAGGAGATTTGATGTGGAGTCATTTGCACTGCCCATCGTAATATTCCATAATCTAAAAATGATTGACCCACGACCATGTAAATTCTAACAAGTTCTCTTGGGCTGACATTGCATTTGACGTGTCATCCAGCATGGAAAATGTGATAGTAAGCATGTCAATACAGCAACGGAAAAAAACTTTACATTGTATCTCACAGCTGATTTTGAATTATATTTTGCATATTTATAACAGATATGCCTCTTATTTCCTCACCTCACACATCTAACATGGCTCTCATCAACAGACAGTGCCTGTCTCGCGTGCCCCAGCATGGCAGGATTGAGCAGGGTGGGCCTAGGCCGGCGGGCCGGAGGCCCCCTGTTTGTGCCCAGGTGAGTGTTGCGGGTGGACTGCGCTCCCCTCGGGCCTCCGCAGTGCAATTCCGGCACGGACCCACAACGCTGCAGGCGGGTGGGGCGGCGGGGGCCGTGCGGCGACAGGCTGCTCGCGAGCGGAAGCCGGGGGCTGCCTGGACGCGGCTGATGCTCTGCTGAACTGGAAATTCAGTTAAAAAAGAAATTAATATTGGTTTTAAAAGTAGGACTGCATGAAACCAATAATGTGGGTTCATCAGCAGTAATCTCATACAATGAATACAAAAAACTTTTCTGAGTAACTGAATACTTACTGTTTCAGAGGCCTGGCTAGGTATCAATGTTCTAAAATATACAAGAAGTCTATATAATGTAAAATATTTTAAAGTAAATGTCTTCTAAAATTAATAATAAAAACATTTTAAATATAAGTACAAAATAAAAGAAAAAAAAAAAAAAATATAAATATATAGTATAATAACAGTGTTTCCTCCTTCATTTGATGAGAATATCTTCGCTAATAATGTTTGGATAATTTGTATAGCGCCGTTTTGGTGAAAAATCACCTCAAGGGCGATGGGCTTGCATTAACAAATTCCTTCCTACATGCCCCTTCCTTGACCCGCCGCACAATGTTGCCCAGCCCGTTTTCGTTTGATATATTTACCTGCCCAAAAAGACTGTTTACATCCCCAAAAAAATCCCATACAAATTATACACTTTTTTCCCGTTTAATAGTAATAATAATTAATTATGTTTCCCATTTGATAACATTTCCTGGAAAGGAAGCATGAAAAAACAAACTGTAAAATCAAATACTAGATTATGGTCTTATTTCCAACCTTGAAGGAACAATATATGGAGGGATAGCTAATTTGTTTTACCCAACCCATCCGAAATTGTAATAAATCACTGTTTCCGTGTTTTTACATCGTACACCATGAGAGAGAAAGAGACAACAAATTTCTTGGACGGCTTCTATATACTGTCGTAATGTTCTTAAGCTGGTTATTTTCGCTGGTTAACGGCAGGACTCCGCCCACATTTTATATTTTGCCACTAAACTTGACACAACTAAACGGTTTTTTAGGTTAGATGCTATATTTTTGTTGATAAAAATACTGTGAAAAAGTGGCTATACGAATACACAAAAACATTATGTCGATATGTGATATGAATGGATGTATAAATACCGTAGCCTTGGTCTTAGCCACGCCCATTTGCGCCGAGTCATGTTAAAATCATCAAAAACAAGTCCAATACTGACTTCACTGGCTTTGGCTTGGGCTACCTCTTGTATACTCTAAGTTTCCAACATAAGAATACTATTTATTTAAAATCGTGCTTTTTATTATTGGCAAAGTTTATTTATTTCGAAGTACCTACTTTGCGACGGTAGAGGTCACCTTCCTCACTATAGTTACACATTTTATGGCGATACAGCCATAGGATCTCAGCGAAGACTCAAACCAAATCTACAATGATGAAAAAAGGGAAGATTTTATAATTTAATTTAATGGAGCTGTTGAGCTTGATGATATTACCCAAGATTTTTAGAAAATTGCATAAAAGCAGCCGTCAAAGCTCTGCGGTCACTGCTCGTTGGCGAAGATTTAAAAACTCCCAAATGGTGCTCCCAGCGGCCGGTCTGTGAGCTAGCCGACCTGCGCGCCGCGGCGGCCACCTGCCGAACCTTGCTCGGCGCCATCTTGAACCGCGCGGGAACTACTTTAGCGGCCGAGTCGCGCGCCTCGAATGTCATCACGCAAGCCGCCACGACGATAAATCCTGGAAAGTTAACAAATCAGCCACTGCTTAAATCAATTAAGGTATATTTAAACTAAAAACAAATACGCAAACTTTTAAATCATACATTACTATCCATTTCCTGTGAATGTTGCTTATTTACAGGTATTAGCATTTTAAAAATCTATAATCGCCAGATGGCAGTAATTAAGAAGTTTTAATCCTTACGACTTTCTAGGGGATGTATTTTTATCTAATTTACATAAAAAATTAAAAATAGTGGAAAATAATGTTAAAATCTAGAGATTTCAGTACCTAGTTAATTTAAAAAAATTAAAGTTAGGTAAGATCTTATTTTCTTTGAAATATCACATTTCAGCCGCTAGATGTCATTATCCTTAAATATTTTTGCAATTCGTAACACTTTTTATTTTCGCATTCAACTTTATAACTTATAAAATTATACATCCAAATATTTCAACCAATGAAATATTGAAATAAACTCAATAAGATTGATAGAATACATTGATAAAGTTACTTATACACTATTTACGACGCATTGTCCGCCAGCCTCCATAGCTCAGGGGCAGAGCACTGGTCTTGTAAACCAGGGGTCGAGAGTTCAAATCTCTCTGGGGGCAGATGCCGCTTATGGCGAATTCTATTTTTTTAATCGTTTTTTCTTTGTTATTTATTTAAAAAAAATAAGATTTTGTTGTTACCTCCGACGCCCATGACGATGGGACCCGCGTAGGATAGGTTATTTAAATGGAATCCTCTCGATTCATTTTTTACTCGTACAGTGTGATTTCCTCTTATTTCTTGCCCCACTGACAATTGGTCTGCATAATATCCTGGAAAATAATATTATATCTTGGTTATTTTTGTGTTATATTGTGAATAGTAGAAGCCTTTCGGAGGTGTTTTGATGAATGCACACCAACAAAACTTACCATTTGAAAATAAATACTAATGAGTAGGTAGCATTTTATTTACCATTTTCGCTATTTTTGTATTTGATATTCTTACAGCCGCAAATATATTTTCTAGTAATGCAAAATGAGAGCAATACGATAAACCGTTAAGTTAGTTGGTAATTGATAAACAATTTCTTATTAAATAAAAACATCCATTCATTCATGAACAGAAGTATAGCCAGGGCACGATAAATAAGATTCTTACAACCATTTTCAATAATTAATAGTTTTCAGTTGATATTCATTTATAACCAAAGTCATTTATAATAAAATTTCATCTTTTTGTACGGAAAATGATTTAAATTTTATAAAAAAAACAGTTTATTTATTTTATTACATACGCCCTTATGGGCTTTTATATAACTGTGCAACAGATAATATAATAGTGATACAGAAATAATATTGACTAAATGATTAGCACACAAAACAAATAAAATAGTTTACTAGAAATATTACAATGGTATTAATTAATTTTAGTATTTTTGGAAGAGGTATGCTATCATACATAGCCTTCTTGTAACTAGATTCAGTGCAGTTGAATATATCTACTATTTATGCGAAGGAATTACCCACTGCATGCAATTTAGGTACAAGCGAGTATCTAAATGATTCAGTCCTGATATTATTGTACACTTAAAAATGTCCATGGAAGGTAATTAAGCTAAGTAAATCAGGGCTGTCTATAATACCACTACAAGCGAGTATCTAAATGATTCAGTCCTGATATTATTGTACACTTAAAAATAATTTTGGATCGAGTGGTTCTGTTAGGTACATGGAAGGTAATTAAGCTAAGTAAATCAGGGCTGTCTATAATACCACTAACAAACAGTTGGGACCTTGAAGTAACAATATTTGGAGGGAGAGATAATTATTTTTACCCAACCGATACAAACTTGCGATAAATCACTTTCTCCGGGTTTTTACGTCGTACACCATGAGAGAGAAAGAGACAACAAATTCCATAGACCGCTTCTACATAATGTAAGGAGCTCTTGGTTCACGGCGGGACTCAGCCCACATTTTTTATTATGCCACTAAACTTGACACAACTAAGCGGTTTTTTAGGTTATATGCCATATTTTTGCTGATAAAAATACTGTGAAAAAGTGGCTATACGAATAAACAAAAACATTATGTCGATATGTGATATGAATGGATGTATAAATACCGTAACCTTAGTCTTGGCCACGCCCAAGTGCGCCGAGTCAGGTTAAAATCATCAAAAACAAGTCAAAAACTGACTTCACTGCCTAAGATAGATATTACTCTACCAAATTTATGGTTGGGACTCTTGTGCGGTATTCACTATAAAAAAATAATAAAAAATTAGAAAAGTTCTGGATTAAAAAAAATGTTCTTTGTTTTTTAAAATTTTCTTAATTCAAAAATTCTTTTTCCTAAACGATACTTTATGTGATACCTACATTAAATTTCATAATGTTCTTTAACCACTTTCATTATCACGAATCGTATCGATAGAGATTGGTTAAAAACTTGACGGTGTATTCCCAAAGGTTTTCAAGGGAGATACTTGATACATTCTGTGGGGAAACTAGGTTACCGCAAGATGAGAGTGCTTCTCAGAACATATAGTCAAACTTCCCTTAGCTTCGAGAAAAGACCACAGAAAGGATTGATGCTTTTAATGAGAAATTATTTCACCTAAGCTCAGAATATAGGTTGGCATAAATACCAAGTAAGGACTAAGGAAAGGTAAGTACTCCAGAAATAAATCGGTAAAGGGGGTTCCCAAAAATGGGTGAGTCTTAAAACTCATTAATTTGAGTACGCTCATGTTCTATGGTAGATTTAAGTATTTAATTTGTGAAAATATACGGTAACATAAGGTAATAAAACTACCCGAATGTATTTTTTAATGTTATTGTAAAGCCGCCTCTGTTAGCAATAAAACCAAACATAAAGTCACACATTTTCAATACGAGACTCAATAACCGTCCATTCCGGACACTCATAGTATATATGCCATTGATTTACTTAAAACTGTACCAGTCTGAAGATGCCCGTCATAAGGTGAAACCGGTCAGGTCTTAAATTAAAAAAAAATAGTGGAATAAAGTAAAAAGGATTAGTAATATTAAAATCATTTAAATGGAGTTTCACCACGAATTAACAGTTTCAAAATTATAAATAATATATAGTAACTCTTTATTTACAGATAGATGAGGTCAAAATGTTAATGATATAAGACTCCACTAAGAATTCGTTAAAATAAACTAAAAAGTTCATCGTGACGTTAGGTACAGCGTACACGTCCGTACCGGCCAGATATTGTGCGGTTAACTATTCGAAAACAGCGGAAAAACCAGACGGTAACGATAATGTTTTGCGCACGGCAAAAGGGGTATAGAGTTGAGTTTTCCGTGGCAGAGTTGGAAAAGCAAACTAGCTAAGGTTTGAATCATTTATCACATATAAAAATATGATCCCGAAATCTATTTGGAAGTTTTGAAAATTGTTTACGTTAAAAATATATGGTAAGGGTCAGATTTTATTGATCTAAAACATAATTTATGTATGTTCCGAGTGTATTTATTGAAAACACTTTAAACTATTGTTATATATTAATTAGAATTGATTCATATGTGAATATGGGGGTTAGGACGTCAAGGGGATTGTCCACACTTTGTTTTAAAAGGGGAAATTAAGTAAATAAACCAAAAATTACAGAGAAAAAACAATGCGCGTTCATTTTTGAAAAGTACCCATGGCTTTGAATTTTTGTTGGAAATATTCATTTCGTGGACACACATTAATAAAAAAAGGTCACGTGATTTATAATAGACACATACTGACAATCCAACCCTTCATATATTTCTCTCCCTTATTCATAGGCGAAGATAGTGACGAAGAGTCAAAATGAGAAATATTCCTCATCGTCGCTCACAATTTAGGATAGTAGTAAAAAAATCGACTTTGATTTTTTTTATTTATTTGACCTACGGATTCTCTCTCTACTAGCAACCTCCACGGTTTTACGAGCGCCTTTAGTTTACAGCTAGCACTGAGTGTCTGCGCCATGTAAAATATAAAATAAAAGAAAATAGATCCAGCCGGAAAAAACTACGGGGAATTTGGAACTTTGTAAAGAAAATGTGACAAAAGTTTTCGGGGAGATGAAAAGAGGACGAGCATTGGGAGGGGCAAGGGGGGGTGAGCTTTCATCAGAAAAGGAAGTGCGTTCAATGTGAACCTTATTGCATTATATCTGATTAAATAATGGCATACGTGACTTTATTAAGGATTATGAGAAACCCTTGAAATGAAAAAGCAAGGTAGCTAGCTATCTTAACTATAAAGCAGAAATTTCGTAAGATTCTACAAGAACACATTTCTTACTTGGGGTTTGCATTAAATAACACAGCTTACAGCTATGTTGCTAATAAGTCAGACCATGAAACATAATTCTTAAAAAACACACGATAGACATTGTGAACATAATAACAAAAAAATATATTTATATATGCAAAAGATATTAAAGGAAATAAACTTAAATCAAGTTAAGTTACATCCCGTAATTTTTCGCGGGTAACACCTATTTTATTTTATTTTATTGAGGAGAAAACAAAGAAACACACTCTAATAAATAAACACAAAGTACAGTGAATTCGTCTACATCTTAACTATTTCTCACAGATAAAGCACTCATGAGCAGCAATACACGAAGCAAGATAAATGGCATAATACCTATATACAAATAAATTTAACATACGAGTAAATATAAAAATAGTCGTTTGACCTTTATGTGACTGAAAGGGTACCCGGGTACCCTCTTCGGTTTTCAAAATAGATTTTTTTTAAATGTTCCAGTAAGTCTAACCGACTTCTCCACAATAGTGAAAATGAACAATTGAACATAACCGTTGAATATGCGGAGGGTGGTATGTTAGCGGAAAACGATTAAGTATAATTTACAACTTCTGAAGACTGAAAGAGTACCCGGGTACCCTCGTCTGTTTTATATGATTTTTTTAAGCTTGTCCGTATTTATTAATCATTTTATCTTATTTTAAATGATGAAAATGATGTACTATTGTGTTCAAAGTACATCACCTGTATCCTTAATGCTATTTTTAATCGCCTATTTAATTAAAAACCCCAAGAAAAGATGGTACTGGGTGAAATTATTATCCACTTATTGTATTGAACTGAGTCGAAATGTATAATGTCATAAAAGTGGTTCAGAAAACTTCAGCAAAAGAAACCTTTCTATCAATTTTAAAAAGGTTTTATTTTCTTCAGTCACGTAAGGGTTGAAAAGGTTTTGAAATTTATCAATCATTTTTTTCTAAAATTTAATAACTACTGACTACGCATGTTTCTTTCGCCTACCCTTTATATGGAAACCTAATACAATAAGCAGTAAACCTCATGTCATCATTTCCTTTACAGAATTAAATCTTTCTACTTAAAATGAGAGACGAATCAAGAAGTAAAGCTGAGTACAGTACCCTTATAAAAAATACATTAAAGGAAAAACTAGAAAAAAAGTATACAATTTTTAATTCGAATTATTCATTTTTTACTGAGAGTAATTAATGAGTTAAAAAAATTATCAGGATCCTTGAAAGTTTGATTGAATAATTCGCACATTCTTTTAATTGGGTCTCTGATACCAGAATTTGTGCGCGTTCTAATGTGAGTAAGTCGTTAGACCTAGTTGCGCTAGGGAGTCTAGGGGGTGCTTTTATGTTTATTAGTTCAAGGAAATTAGGGCGGTCAATTATACTATCGCAGACTTTATATAGAGTCATGAGGTCAAGGTAGGTTCTTCGCTTAGAAATAGTGGGTACATTATAGTCCGAGAGAATGTTTACAAATGTCCGTTTAGGTTTGGTCATTCTAACATATAACTGAGGCAACGCAAACATTTCCTTGGGAAGCTTTCAATATTGTCTTTATGGGTGTCGTAAAACTGAGCCCACTCTAGCTAACTAACTAACTCATCACGCCGTTTTCCCGCAGGGGTAGGTGGAGAGGACGAACCGCCATACAACTCTGTCTTGGCACACACTCCTTGCTTCATTCACATGTATTTGATTCAGTTGATCGAGCCATGTCTTCCTCGGGTGTCCCTGACTTCTTCTTCCATTCACTTTCGCGTCATATATTCTTTTCACACTCATTTCTTTGTTGATTCGCTCTACATTCCCAAACCTTCTAAGCGTCCCTTTATTAATTCTATTCATTACGCTTACATCAGCCTTGCATTCTTTCCGGAAATCCACGTTTTTAACACAGTCATACATGGTTTTAACGCACATACGCCTCAGGGATCTCATTTCCACAGCATTCAGTCTACTTTCATTCTTCCTCTGCCAGTTCCATGCCTCACTGTCATACATCAGGGCTGGTATAAACACTACATTGCGGACTGCTAGCTTCGCTTCTGTGAACAATTTCTTATTTCCGCCAACAGCGTTTAGTCCTCCGTTAATGGAGTTTCCTGCATTCATCCTTCTTTCCGGATATCCACATTTTTAACACAGTCATACATGGTTTTAACACACGTACGCCTCAAGGGATCTCATTTCCACAGCATTCAGCTTACTTCCATCCTTCCTCGGCCAGTTCCATGCCTCACTGCCATACATCAGGGTTGGTATAAGCACTCTATTGTGGACTGCTAGCTTCGCTTCTTTTGACAATTTCTATTTTCGTCAACAGCGTTCAACCTCCATTGATGGACTCTCCGTCGTTGAGTCTACACGAAGGTGTAATATTCAAGTTGTGGACGGATCAACTTGTAGTAAAGGAGAAAAAAGGTTTCAACTTTTAGAAACGCTTTGCTGTTTCTGAAAAAAATAGCCGAGCACGAAAGAAGCATTTTTACAATGTTTTCAATATGCACTTTAGATTAAAGTTTTGAGTCAAAGAGAATATTCAAGTCTCTGATTCCATGTATCTACGCGTTCCGAGTAATAATTGCCGATGTGATAATTAAGTTTTAGGTAAATTTTAGGTTTACATAAAATTTATTATGGCTCAAATGCATTTCGTTTCGATGAAATACGTGTAAAATCTATGTTTTCTTAATATCGAAGTCCCTTTTTGTAAATAAGGACCGAGTCTTTCAGATACTCGCTTGCACCTAGATTGCATGTAGTTGGTAATACATACGCAGAGGTGGCTGATGTATTTAACTGCACGGAATGTAGTTACAAGGAGGCTATAATATCATATATTTTTAATCAATATTCATTTTAATCTAATCAAATAAATAAAATGTATAGAATGCTTATGTTAACTACTATTCCTAATTTTACATATCGTTGCTGGAAAGGCAAAAGAGCTTAAGTGACACTTTGGTAAAAAATGAGTTAAATATGCAATTTTGATCAGTTTTTTTTTCTGCTTCGAATGCTCTGACTCTCATTTGATTCTGAAGGCTTTTGTGGCCTTTTAGCCATCTAAAACATATTCACCATTTGGGAAAAGACTTGAAGACTTTTAAAAAGCTTTTTATCGCTTCAGATAACTCAGTGAGAGCAATGAGTTACCTGAGTCAATTTTTTTTTCAAAATTCAACCAGGTACTGAAGACTTATGAATTTAATTGTAAGACAAAAAAAATTTAAAGTGCTCTGGTGTAAACTTCCCAAAATCGGCGCTTCAACCCTTTTGCCTTTCCTGCTACGATATAAGCAAATTATTCTCACTTGTATCACTGTTAAATGTACTTTTTTAATGTAAAAGCTCACTTGGGCGTGTAAAATTATAATAAATAAAACCGGAACGTCGTTCCGGTTGATGATTAGTGGCTCACCTATAGTGGCCATGGCGGCCCCTAGCAGCATTAGCAGCAAGCCCAGCGAAAGCGCTCTGCAGGCGTGCCATAGGCAGCGTGACGTCACCTTACCCCGAACCACCTGAAACCATTACATAATTAAGTCACCTGCCGAAGTCAACTAACTAACTAACTAACTAACCATCACGCCGTTTCCCCGCAGGGGTAGGCAGAGAGGACGAACCGCCATACAATTCTGTCTTGGCACACACTCCTTGCTTCGTTCACATGCATGCATCGTCTCATACATACTCTTCTGTTATTCTGACTCTTCACGTGGCCCGATTCACTTGATCGTGCCATGTCTTCCTCGGGCGTCCCCGACTTCTTCTTCCATTCACTTTCGCATCATATATTCTTTTCACACTCCTTTCTTCGTTCATTCGTTCTACATGCCCAAACCATCTAAGCGTCTGTTTTTTTATCCTATTCATTACGTTTACATCAGCCGTGCATTCTTTTCGGATATTTACATTTTGAACACGGTCATTCATGGTTTTAACGCACATACGCCTCAAGGATCTCATTTCCACAGCATTCAGTCTAATTTCATCCTTCCTCTGCCAGTTTCATGCCTCACTGCCATACATCAGGGTTGCTATTAACACTACATTGTGGACTGTTAGCTTCCGTTCTTTGGTCAATTTCTTATTTCCGCCAACAGCGTTTAGTCCTACATTATTGGAGTTTCTTGCATTCATCCCTCTTTCCAATACCCTTACCGGCCTTTCCATCTCTCAATCTCAAATTCAATTCAGTCAATCTTATATTAAATGTTATTTACAGGATTTCAATATAATTCCGGTGAAAAATCCAGTGAATTCTGAATGTAAACATTTTATTAATAGCAATATTTGTACATTAACAAATAGATATTAAAAGGGAGATTTAAAAAGCCTCTGTCGTCATATCATCCTGATCGGGACGCCATTACAAAAGTAATGCGAAAAGATTTAGTGACGTCATCTGATTCAAAATTGCATTAATCCAAAATCTCACCAGTTCAAAAATCAAAGATACATCATTTATTTAATATTATAAATCATGTTTAGTGGTGAAAATATTTTTTTTACCGCAATTCTTCATTTTGTCTTTTTACTTACGCCAAAATCGGATTTATTGAGAAAACATGCAAAAATCACGCTCATTTTTAGTTCGATGAAATGTAATTCTTCCAATGCCGCCTCCTATCGGACGTTGGCTATCATCATGGCACTGTTTATCCTGCGAGGTTTAACCCGTAACTCAACTGGTACCAGTCCAATAACTTCATAAGGAAATACAGTAGCTTTGTTATACGACAAATTAAATATGAAATGATACGATAACTATGTTTTAAACCACTACTTTTTAACAAAATGACAAATTTTTGACCACAAAAATAGTGGTCAAAAACCAAGGTGATTGTTTTATTTCAAATTTTATATCAAACCAAATGTTTGATTTGTATTATTTGTAACTAAATGAATCCGACTTATTGTGTTATGTTTGTATTTAAGTATTATTTGTAACAAATTCGTATGAATCCGACACGAAAGGAATGGAGAAAAATGCGCGCATGTCACCCTCAAAACCCTTACATTTTGCCCACTCATTTGATGAAATTTCTTAATATTCTAATTTCTTACGTTTTTATTTAGGAATCATCTGTAACTTACTAATTTCACCACAAATTCACAATTCCGTAGGAATCGGACACGTAGGGATGGAGAAAAATGCACCCCACGTCATCAGAAACCCTTGCATTTTGCCCACTCATTTGATGAAATTTCTTAATATTCTAATATCTTACGTTTTTATTTAGGAATCTTCTGTAACTTACTAATTTCATCACAAATTCACACCAGACACGTATGGATGAAGAAAAATGCACCCATGTCATCAGAAATTGCATTTTGCCACTAATTTAATGAAATTTCTTAATATTCTAATATCTTACGTTTTTAATTTTAGAATCATCTGTAACTTACTAATTTCATCACAAATTCACAATTCCGTACGAATCGGACACGTAGAGACGGAGAAAAATGCGCCCATGTCACCAGCAAAACCCTTGCATTTTGCCCACTCATTGGGTAGAATTTCTTAATATTCTAATGTCTTGGATTTATTCTAGAATCATCTGTAACTTAACAATTCCATCAAGAAAAATGCGCCCATGTCACCCTCAAAACTTTTGCATTTTGCCAACTCATGTGATGATATTTCTTAGTATTCTAATTTTTGGATTTTAGTTTTAAGTTCGTTGATTTGAATATGTTGATAGTACCTTAGTAAGTAAAATCACCATTTACATTAGACCACGATGTACAAGAAATTTAAATTTGTTCTGGACAAAATATATTTTAATAACCTCTCAAAGTGGCAAGCAAAAGACACGCAAGTTGGTGTACTTTCGTTTTAGCCGATTAAGTACTTAAATGTCACTGCGAATGCTAATAAAAGCCAATGAATAACATTATACATATGGCGTCATTGTTTAGACATCTGTTTTGGTGCTGCAAATATTTATTTGTAAATTTACTAAATAATTTTAATCGTTAATTCCAAATATAGAAATATGAAAAGCTCTTCAATTTCAACTTTAGACTTAAACAAGACTGTCATAAAGCTCGGAGAATATTTCTTGCGTTTTTGAAGGTTTTTGGGCTCAGTCTCTCGGAAGAGACGATTAACTTTGACATTTGGGTAGCCATGGTTACCGCTGGGCTACGCAGAGAGCAACGGGACTCTAGTAATAGAATATTTATTTTGTTTTATTTCGTACATTTAATTATGTTCTTCTTTTTGATTGCTCTTATTTGTATGTGAAACACAACATAAATTGAATTTAACTTATTTATAAGCGCCGGGAGTCAAATCCTTGACTTCAATGTGTTCATTAAAATGTGAATTTTATGTATAAAATAATTTTCAGTTTGTTTTACAAAAACACCCAAAAGATACCAGAATATTAACTATGAATATTTTCCTTTGTGAGTACGTGCGAGTGTGAAGTTTTCAAATTTGGAACTGATGTCAATTGAAATTATCAAATTATAAAAATAACCTTTTCAAATCCCTTAGTGTATTTTAGCAGTCATTAATTTGAAATGGAACTTATAGTTTTTCTTGGCAATTCAAGTTACATCCCGTGATATTTTCACAGGTGACAACCACTTAAACTAGGTATTAAAAAGTATTAGGTGTACAACTTTGCTTCCGCCGATTTCCTATAGATGGCTTTAGCGGTAAGTAGTAGTCGAAATAAATAGATCACAGACGTTATGAAATAAACTTGGACATCTGTCAACAGAACCTCATAAAAACATAAGTCGATTTGTGTCTGCATCAAAAAGCTATCCTCGATTGAAAATGTCAGTTTACGAGTCAAATTCTCGTAATTTGCGGGAGGTTTTAATTTTCTGTTCCCTCTGACTTTCACTTGTTTATCAATTGCACACGACCTGGCTGACCAGCACTTCTGGTTTTCTGAAGAAGTAAAAAATTGGATGGATTGGTGGATCGCTTCAAAAGATGACCAGTTTTTTCAACGCGGGACTCGTACTCTGCCCGAAAGATGGAAGAAAGTAATGCCCAGCGATGGACAATACTTTGAATCATGAATGTATAAGCAGTTTTTTACAATAAAGCCTCGAATTTTTAAGAAAAACGGCGGAAGCAAAGTTGTACACTTAAAAACATTCTTATTTAACTGTTATAATGTGAAAAAAGAAAACCAATTGGAGTTTTCAGTTCGTTAAATAGCTTTAAAAATGGTATATAAACGAATTGGTTCCCCGGCTCGCACAATGCTCGACATTTTCTCGATTTTCCAGACGAACTTCGAAGGCTTGAGATTTATATGTTAAGGAAGACAGATGATGTTAGCGAGCAGGTACTGTCGAATTGAGCCGGGGTCTAGGGGGGTCGAAACGACCCCCCACCTTCGCAGGGTTGGCCGATTTAAAGGGATCTCCTTCTCGTAAAGGGTTGATCCTTATGTAGGTAACTACTAATGGTGGGGACATTGTCGTTTAAATACGTCACACCATTCTTGGGAGAGTTCTCCACTTTGATAATATACATTACGTCCTGTCAGCAAGGCAAAGTTTGGTGCGAAAGTGGGTTAGAGCAGTGGTGGGAAGTTATGGCCCTTCGAATATTTGTCGGAAAATATTTTAAAAACGTTGAACGTAAAAAAAGTATGTTGACCCAATCAACTCAGTAACCAACGACCGGTTAGTAGCTGAGAGGAAAAACGCGTCGAATTCCCATCCGGATGTTGTGGGTTCAATTCCTATGCTAGCTAAATCGTCCATCATTGCACAAGGAACATAAATATTAATTTTTAAATTGTTCATCATAAAAATCATCATCCCATTAAACTACAATAAAGTAGTTTGTCCACAGGATATTGAATACAAGGTAAATATCTTAGAGTATTTAGAGTGGTATCAATCCAAGGCAGTGTAGTCAGTTTTGATGATTTTTACCTGACTGGGCGTGGGTAAGACCAAGGCTAGGGTATTTATACAACCATTCATATCACATATCGACATAATGTTTTCGTTTATTCGTATAACCACTTTTTCACAGTATTGAAATCAACAAAAATATAGCATCTAACTTAAAAAACCGTTTAGTTGTGTCAAGTTTAGTGGCATTACAAAAAAATGTGGGCGGAGTCCCACGGTGACCCAGGAGCCCAAGATCATTGTGACAGTACGAAGAAGCGGAGTATTATATTTGTTGTCTCTTTCTCTCTCACGGTGTACGGCGTAAAAACCCGGAGAAAGTGATTTATCGCAAGTTTGAATCGGTTGGGTAAAAATAATTAGCTCTCTCTCCATACATTGTTTCTCCAAGGTAAATATAGATGATCTTATCAATTATCAATATATAAAACATATTATAATAATTCACACATCTTAAGAAATTGATATACTATTACACCATACCATGATGCTCTGTCCAGCATAATATAGTACAACAATACATCAATTTCTTCAGTACACTTAATAGAAACATAATAGAAACGCCTAACATATATCTTCCGCTTATCATGATGGCAGTAGGAGTTTTTCAAATATTATCAGGTTATTCGTAACCCGGGAATGTTTGACATAAAATAAAAATAAAAACCAACAGATCGTTTTTTCCGGAGGGGTAGACAGAGAGGATGTATAACCACACAACTGGCTCCACTGTACATCACCGAACTATGCGTTCCAAAAACATTCTTCTAAAGCAGTCGACTCTTAGATCAGCAACGTCATCGGCTATCGGAAGGCTTATAGAACCTAAACGCAATCCAAATACTAAGTTTGGAGATCGCGCTTTCGGAGTTTCGGGGCCGAAGGCTTGGAATAAACTCCCTCCGGAACTAAGATGTATAACGAGCCCAACAGAATTTCGGTCCAAACTGAAAACTTACCTTTTCAGACTCTCATATCCTTTAAATTCATTAAAAGGATCTCAACATAATCTGTCTCTCGACGAATCACCTTTAGATATGCAAATTTTTAACCAAATCCTGTACTGTATGACAAATTCAGAAAGTCCATTCTTTTAATTTCGCTCCCATGCCCTAAATCGGAAAAAAAATAATAAAAATAATAATAATAATCATAATTTTAAGTTAATAATTGTGTCTATCTGATGGGACCTGCCAGGTAAGTATGTTCCTGTATATTTTCTTATTTAAACTAGGAATTAATATGTAACGATAGAAAGTAAGATCTGTACAGCGCCCTTGAGGTGATTTTTCACAAAAACCGCGCTATACAAATCGTCCAAATATTATTATTATTATTATTAACTGTTTATGGCACACACTCCTTGCTTTATTCGAATTTATGCATCGTCTCATACACACTCTTCTGTTATTCTGAATCTTGACATGATCTGAGTATTTGATTCGCGTCGTGACATGTCATCCATTTTTCCATTCCTCCGCTCTATATCTTCAAACCATTTAAGCGACTTTATTTTAAACTTGTCATCAAGATTATACCGGGCTTACATTTTACATTAGTAATATCAATAAGTAAGTATGGTTCCACATGTATGTCTTAATCTGTTGATGTACACACGCACTGTTATACCCATATCTAAAGCCTTTTTCTCTCATGGTTTATGATAACGATTATGATTTTAGGTAGTTTTAATTTGTGTACAAATTATATGTTATTTTCTCCTTGTTAGTTAGTCTTATTAGCAAAATTAATTTAGTATGAAACGCACTTGCGGTGAAATATCACAAAACTGCGCTATATAATTTCACTGTTATTATTATTATTAATTATCTCATTTCTACAGCATTCAGTCATCCTCTACCAGTTCCATTCCTCACTACCTTGCATAAGGGTTAGTATCAGCACTGCATTGCAGTCTCCATCATCAATGCACATATCAACAATTTTATGTTTCAAAATTAAGCTTAACTCGTAATATTCATAATTTTGTCACTTTATATGCACCCCCCGACGAAATTAAAAATATCCATAGAAATGTGAAAAACTACCCAGATTTTAGTCGTATACCAGAATTCTAAGTTTTATTTTGAACCCCCTCCCCATAAACTTAAAAAAATATAAATAGTATTGGCATATGTTTTGGAATTGTCAGTGCATATTTTGGCATTATTAGCGCATATATTTTAATGAATTTTTGATGATTTTTTTTGTACAAAATCAACATTTTTTACTTAACACTAACAGTAGGTATAATATAAATTGAAGAAATGTACAATGCCTAGTTTTTAGTGAATGATAATTACCTCCCTAATAGAGAAAGTTCTCGTGTTTAGGGAGAAATATTTAGATATTGTTATATGAAATAATTAGGTATTGTTATTGGATATTTGAGAGGTTTTAACTCGTATGATCCGATATCTATATTTTTTCACTCCGAGCTCAAAAACATGTTTTTGCCACTTTGTCACGACATCCATTATTATATAAAACATGGATACACATTTTTTATTATTTCGATGCAGATTTTTTTTGTTTATTTTACTATCGTAAATTTGTTTTTAAATGATCCCGTTGCCAATGGTTCTCAATTCCTATCCTGTGTGGAAGTGTTTGCAAAGGATCAATGTGGGAATTGACTTTAGAAATGGGAATCTGGGACAAACGATAGAATGCAACTCTCGAATTGGAAGGGTCTGGCGATATCGGAATTGGATACACATTTTCCACATCTACTAATTTTCTCTAAGTTAATCCTTCTTTTTATATGTATTTGTCCAATCTACTAAAAACTTACGAATGGATAACTATAGCGAAATTATTATTTTGTATAATTTTCTATGGTTTAACTGCAATCTTGCAGCTTTCAGAAGCCATTTTTTAGTTTGCTATATCGTTTCTGTCCAGAGTTTATAACTCATTGATGTTTCCACTGAAAAAAACAACCCTGTTCACCAATTCGTTAAATAATACATTTGTATTGTTAACCCTTGAAATGTATTTAGAATCATGTAATTTTTTTTTAAAGAATAGCCAAATATTTATTAAAAATGTTTTGTTTCATATTTGGCACTACATGAAATATGGCGAATAAATAGAATATTCCAAAATTTGTCACACTATGCATTAAACGTATACCAACCACATCAAGGAGTAGAATTTTTTTATATCTTAATAATTATTATTACTTCTAAAATATTAAAAAATAATTCACACACTGAACCATCACAACCACGCTCGTTCACGAAATGGCCGAAATTACAATTTTCTGACGCGACTGTAGTTACTAAAAAGCTCGTAACTGGCAGCACTGTTCGATTTATGATAATGCAGAGCTCACAGTAAAGAATTAGCTGAAAATAAAATACACATATGGCCCACATAGCCCTTTGTGATGATAAAATTCGAATGTTCCAAATTTGGAACAGTGTTCGGTAAAGGGTTAAAAAGATAAAAATACATAATTAAAAATATATTTTTTGGGTAGAAAACAATCACTTTGTGGTTTGACATATTTCATGAAAATAAAATAATAATAACTTTGTATAAGACGACAGATTTAATTTAAAAACATATTACTGACAATTTGTATTTTTTGTTTAGTTTAAGCGATTCTGAGAAAATTAAAATAAAATCTGTGGTCTTATACAAAGTTATTATTTCATTTGTATTAAAAAAGTAAGTTTAAGTATTCTATAATGAGTCACAAAGTAAGTAATTGACACAGTTAAAACTTATTTATTTTTAGCCATTCGTATTTTCAGCTAATAGAAGAAGCCAAAATAATAATTTCTCAATATAACAGGTATTGATTAGAGATAAATGTTTGCAGGGAATCTATAAAACTTATCATTATTTTATTTTATTAACATGATAATATAGTACAAAAAATATATTTTTCGATATATTATTCCCAAGGAGTTAAAAAAAACTTATTCCGAGAAGGCAAAAATTGTAAAACAAAGATGTATAATATTTTTTACACAGATATACAAATTTTAAAAGAGAGTACAAGAAAAAATGGAATACACAAGTAAATTATTTTTATTATTATTTTATTATTGAACTTAACAATACTTTTTTTTTTGGTTGGTATAATTGCCCATCCCACTAGGCATAAGCCTGTGTTGGGATGGCAATTTGCAAAAGTGGTTTTTTAGCTACATAGTAACACGTTAATATCGAATATATAGTACATACATAATAAAAATAATATAAGTAAGTGACAAATTTGAAGATATATAATCTACATAATAAGAAATAAATTAAACTTGGTTTTTAAGGTGAGTAATGATATTGCTTTTAAAGGAGCTTATTCACACACATAAAGGTCTTATGGAAAGGATATATCATTGATTTGTGAAGTCGTTGAGAAAATATTCTTTAAAGAAATTAAAAAATAACTTTGTATAAGACCACGGATATTACATGAATTTTTATGACGGTCCGGTAATGCTTAGCACAAGCATCATCTGGGTACAAAATTGAACTAAGCAAAAAATACAAAGTGTGCGGTTATCTTAAAATATGTCAAACCAGAAAGTGATTGCTTTCTACCTCAGAGCAATAATATACAAGAGAGAACGCTGCTGTAGTCAGTTTTGATGAGTTTTGCTGGACTCAGCTAGACCTGGGCGTGACTAGGACTAAGGCTAGGGTATTTATACATTTATTCATAGCACATGTTGACACAATGTTTTTGTTTATTCGTGTAACCACTTTTTCACAGTATTTAAAAAAAAATTAAAAAATTAAAAACTTTTTGTTTCTTACATTATTTTTTTACATTACCTACCTCACTAGGTCATTAGAACCTGTTCTAAGGTAGGTGAATTTTTTAAACAAAAACATAGCATATAACCTAAAAAACCGTTGATTTATGTCGCATTTAAAAACGTGTGGGTGGAGTAAACGGAAGCGCGGGACACGAAGAACATCCTTAAAATACTTTAAAGCGGTGTGATAATTTGGGAAATTTTGCTGTCTCTTTCTTTCTCATGATGTTAGACGTAAAAACCCGGAGAAAGTGATTTATCCCAAATTTGTATAGGTTGGGTAAAATAAAGCTCTCTCTCCATATATTAGACGTCCTAAACTTGAAACAACTATCCTCTAAAAATATCCTTTTGCACCAATTTAATAATGTCCATATGTTTGGAGAAAGGAAAATTTCTTGACAGGCAGTCACACATAAAATTCTTTATTATCCCAGCCTATAAAACCGCTTACGGACAAAAAGTTTTCAGTACAACGCCATTAAGCAATTCAATTCTCTGCCCAGCACCATCAGAAACATACAAACCAAAAGCTCCTTTAAAAGCAATATCATTACTCACCTTAAAAACCAAGTTTAATTTAGTTCTTAATATGTAGATTCTACATATTCAAATTTGTCATTTACTTACATTATTTTTATTTTTATTATGTATGTACTATATTTTCGATATTAACGTCTTACTATGTAGCTAAAAAACCACATTTAGAAATTGACATCCCAACACAGGCGTATGCCTAGTGGGATGGGCAATTCTACCAACTAATAAAAAAAATGTATGTTCTAGTAAAATAATAAATAAATAAACAAATTGTCACTTTAAGCTTTCTACATAAATATAAATATCTTTTAAGTGGTTTTGCCAACTTTTTTTGTTCGCAACTGGGAGTTTTAATGCATCAGGTAATGCGTTGTATTGTGTATGTGCGATGTACTGTATTTGTATGTTCATGTTCTGCAGATAAGAACACCGTCTATAACAAAGTGTTGATTAATACGATAAGCGATATCAAAACATGGGCAAAGCTGGGTACGAAAACAAATCTACCCTAAAATTTATTCGCGGTTTTCATTAACAAATTAGGTTAGGTTAGGTGATTTTCATAAAATCACCACCTCTCTAGCAGCCTAATGAATAACAACGCTCCTTTCTCATCTTTAAAATAAATAATTAGTGAATAATGCCCTGTCCCAACCGTCTAAAGCCAGTAAGACTATGGCATACCCAATTAGGGTATATTGTGAGGCTGAAGGTAGTGTTGAGGGAAGGGAGATGGGAAGAGGAAGGTTGAGAAGTACTTGGCTATTTAGATCTGGTCACGAAACACGGCTAAAGCCATTTTTATGCAACGTTTCGATTTGAATGGTGGTCTTTCACTTGGGCGATTCTTACGAGTATCTACCACATCTCGGGCATTATTGATTCAAATATAATAATTTCTAAAAGGGAAATAGACAGAAATTCTAACTAACTAACCATCACGCTGTTTCCCCGCAGGGGTAGGCAGAGAGGACAGATCGCCATACAAATCTGTCTTGGCACACACTCCTTGCTTCATTCGCATTCTTACATCGTCTCATATATGTTCTTCTGTTATTTTGACTCTTGACATGGCCCAACTCAAGTATTTGATTCACTTGATCGTGCCATGTCTTTCTCGGGCGTCCCTGACTTCTTCTTCCATTCGCTTTCACGTCATATATTATTTTCACAGTCCTTTCTTCATTCATTCGCTCTACATGCCCAAACCATCTAAGCGTCTCTTTCTCGATCCTATTCATTACGCTTACATCAGCCTTGCATTCTTTCCGGATATCCGCATTTTAAATACGGTCACTCATGGTTTTATCGCACACACGTCTCAGGGATCTCATTTCCACAGCATTCAGTCTACTTCCATCCTTCCTCGGCCAGTTCCATGCCTCACTGCCATACATCAGGGTTGGTATAAGCACTCTATTGTGGACTGCTAGCTTCGCTTCTTTTGACAATTTCTATTTTCGTCAACAGCGTTCAACCTCCATTGATGGACTCTCCGTCGTTGAGTCTACATAAGCCTGTGTTGGGATGGCAATTTGCAAAAGTGGTTTTTTAGCTACATAGTAACACGTTAATATCGAATATATAGTACATACATAATAAAAATAATATAAGTAAGTGACAAATTTGAAGATATATAATCTACATAATAAGAAATAAATTAAACTTGGTTTTTAAGGTGAGTAATGATATTGCTTTTAAAGGAGCTTATTCACACACATAAAGGTCTTATGGAAAGGATATATCATTGATTTGTGAAGTCGTTGAGAAAATATTCTTTAAAGAAATGAAAAAATAACTTTGTATAAGACCACGGATATTACATGAATTTTTATGACGGTCCGGTAATGCTTAGCACAAGCATCATCTGGGTACAAAATTGAACTAAGCAAAAAATACAAAGTGTGCGGTTATCTTAAAATATGTCAAACCAGAAAGTGATTGCTTTCTACCTCAGAGCAATAATATACAAGAGAGAACGCTGCTGTAGTCAGTTTTGATGAGTTTTGCTGGACTCAGCTAGACCTGGGCGTGACTAGGACTAAGGCTAGGGTATTTATACATTTATTCATAGCACATGTTGACACAATGTTTTTGTTTATTCGTGTAACCACTTTTTCACAGTATTTAAAAAAAAATTAAAAATTAAAAACTTTTTGTTTCTTACATTATTTTTTTACATTACCTACCTCACTAGGTCATTAGAACCTGTTCTAAGGTAGGTGAATTTTTTAAACAAAAACATAGCATATAACCTAAAAAACCGTTGATTTATGTCGCATTTAAAAACGTGTGGGTGGAGTAAACGGAAGCGCGGGACACGAAGAACATCCTTAAAATACTTTAAAGCGGTGTGATAATTTGGGAAATTTTGCTGTCTCTTTCTTTCTCATGATGTTAGACGTAAAAACCCGGAGAAAGTGATTTATCCCAAATTTGTATAGGTTGGGTAAAATAAAGCTCTCTCTCCATATATTAGACGTCCTAAACTTGAAACAACTATCCTCTAAAAATATCCTTTTGCACCAATTTAATAATGTCCATATGTTTGGAGAAAGGAAAATTTCTTGACAGGCAGTCACACATAAAATTCTTTAATATCCCAGCCTATAAAACCGCTTACGGACAAAAAGTTTTCAGTACAACGCCATTAAGCAATTCAATTCTCTGCCCAGCACCATCAGAAACATACAAACCAAAAGCTCCTTTAAAAGCAATATCATTACTCACCTTAAAAACCAAGTTTAATTTAGTTCTTAATATGTAGATTCTACATATTCAAATTTGTCATTTACTTACATTATTTTTATTTTTATTATGTATGTACTATATTTTCGATATTAACGTCTTACTATGTAGCTAAAAAACCACATTTAGAAATTGACATCCCAACACAGGCGTATGCCTAGTGGGATGGGCAATTTACCAACTAATAAAAAAATGTATGTTCTAGTAAAATAATAAATAAATAAACAAATTGTCACTTTAAGCTTTCTACATAAATATAAATATCTTTTTAAGTGGTTTTGCCAACTTTTTTTGTTCGCAACTGGGAGTTTTAATGCATCAGGTAATGCGTTGTATTGTGTATGTGCGATGTACTGTATTTGTATGTTCATGTTCTGCAGATAAGAACACCGTCTATAACAAAGTGTTGATTAATACGATAAGCGATATCAAAACATGGGCAAAGCTGGGTACGAAAACAAATCTACCCTAAAATTTATTCGCGGTTTTCATTAACAAATTAGGTTAGGTTAGGTGATTTTCATAAAATCACCACCTCTCTAGCAGCCTAATGAATAACAACGCTCCTTTCTCATCTTTAAAATAAATAATTAGTGAATAATGCCCTGTCCCAACCGTCTAAAGCCAGTAAGACTATGGCATACCCAATTAGGGTATATTGTGAGGCTGAAGGTAGTGTTGAGGGAAGGGAGATGGGAAGAGGAAGGTTGAGAAGTACTTGGCTATTTAGATCTGGTCACGAAACACGGCTAAAGCCATTTTTATGCAACGTTTCGATTTGAATGGTGGTCTTTCACTTGGGCGATTCTTACGAGTATCTACCACATCTCGGGCATTATTGATTCAAATATAATAATTTCTAAAAGGGAAATAGACAGAAATTCTAACTAACTAACCATCACGCTGTTTCCCCGCAGGGGTAGGCAGAGAGGACAGATCGCCATACAAATCTGTCTTGGCACACACTCCTTGCTTCATTCGCATTCTTACATCGTCTCATATATGTTCTTCTGTTATTTTGACTCTTGACATGGCCCAACTCAAGTATTTGATTCACTTGATCGTGCCATGTCTTTCTCGGGCGTCCCTGACTTCTTCTTCCATTCGCTTTCACGTCATATATTATTTTCACAGTCCTTTCTTCATTCATTCGCTCTACATGCCCAAACCATCTAAGCGTCTCTTTCTCGATCCTATTCATTACGCTTACATCAGCCTTGCATTCTTTCCGGATATCCGCATTTTAAATACGGTCACTCATGGTTTTATCGCACACACGTCTCAGGGATCTCATTTCCACAGCATTCAGTCTACTTTCATCTTTCCTCTGCCAGTTCCATGCCTCGCTACTATACATCGGGATTGGTATACGCACTTTATTGTGACTGGTAGCTTTGCTTCTTTGGACAATTTCTTATTTGCGCCAAAAGCGTTCAGTCTTCCATTAATGATAAAATATTCAATATTTCTTTAAAATAGAAAGACTTTCCAAAGTGTGATGCGAGATTTTCTTTTAGTGAAATATTTAAAAATCATTGAATTTTCTTTTCTTATCGCCATTTCAAAGCATTCACTTCTTAATTTTATTCTCACTGTCTGAAATAGATGTCTGGAATCAAAAGAGGCGGATTTCTCTAATTTATTACCGCAATAAATTAAATGGAATGACCTTACTAAATCCGCCCTCTTCTTAATCTTCTCTCTTCCCAATCTGATGTTTAATTATCTACCCCCGTGGCTAATCTAAGTCCCTGACTAAAGTATAGCCGACCTTTAGATGCTTCCATGGACTGAAAAAATCGCCAGACAAAAGAAAAATGTCGGTACACAATGTACCACATACTCTACCAGAACGTTTTAAACTCTTCAGGATATATTAAAAAAATAAGTAGGGTGAACAACGGATCCGTCGTTCAACCGAGAAAACAAAAAGAGAAGAATAAAACCTTTTTATACTTGACAGGTGATTTTAGATTGAAACTAGATGATATCGAGGAAGTATTTTCATGTACAGAGCTGTACATCTTAGAGGTAGGCATTAAAAATAACATCAAAGACAATTGAAAAGTGTGGGATTTAATCTGAGAGTAAGTTACCTATTGCATGCTGATGACACGGTGCTGATTTATGACAGTATAGAAGATCTACAGTTTCTCGTGTCTAGGATGAAGCAAGTATAGTGTATGCAGAATGAGTTAATGATTAATGTAAGTATGTCCAAAGTCATGGTGTTTGAAAGAGAGAGTACGAAAACAGCGTGCAATATAGTTGTGAATGATGAATACTTGGAGCAAGTGGATGAGTTTGTGTATTTAGGAAGTAAGTTTACGAGAGGCGGAAAGGCTGATCAGGATATTGAAAGAAGGCTGAATGCTGGGAACTCCATTAATAGAGGACTGAACGTTGTTGGTGCAAATCAAAAATCTTTCAAAGAAGCGAAGCTAGCAGTCCACAATGGAGTGCTTATACCAACCCTGATATATGGCAGTGAGACATGGAAGGATGAAAGTAGACTGAATGCTGTGGAAATGAGATCCCTGAGACGCGTGTGCGATAAAACCATGAATGACAGTATTAAAAATGTGGATATCTGGAAAGACTTCAAGGCTGATGTAAGCGTAATGAGTAGGATCAAGAAAGGGACGCTTAGATGATTTGGGAATGTAGAGCGAATGAACAAAGAAAGGAGTGTGGAATGAATATATAACGCGAAAGTGAATGGAAGAAGAAGTCGGAGACGCCCGCGTAAGACATGGCACGATCAAGTACATGAGTCGGGCCATGTGAAGAGTCAGAATAACAGAAGAATGTGTATGAGATGGTGAATGAATGTGAATGAAGCAAGGAGTGTGTACTAAGACAAAGTTGTATGGCGGTCCGTCGTCTCTTCCTACCCCTGCGAGGAAACGGCGTGGTTAGTCATTTAGTTGATTAAAGATCAATACTGACTTATGGACTTATAGTGGCACAAGTATAAATATTTTGCTCATACGAACAGTAAACATGCGTCAATAATGAAGTCGAAAACATGAATATTTCATTGTATTTGTTTGATTAGGTTACATTAACTTGTTTACTGTCCAGATTTTCATGTTTAGTTATTAGGAGGTGTCAAAACTCTGTGCATTTTGCGTCAGGTGGAGACCTTAGATATTTTTGCATTATTTAGAGCTACCGTTATATTTAATATTTTATTTGCATAAAATGTTTTCCTTACTGAAAACGGTCATTTGCATTTTTTTAAATCCATCAAATCGAGCTCGCAATCAGAAGGTTGCCGATCACACGTTTCTCTTCTAACCCCCCACATCTCTTCATTCCTTCAGACAGCGGGGTGCAGGGATTGTGTTAGACTTACCAGGAAGGCAGAACAATAAAGAGGCTTATGTAACATTGAACAGAAACCTTCGCTTTGAGGTTTCCGAAGGCTTTCTCCACACGTTAACCCCCTAAAACGTCAATAAGCATTTAGGGTGTAGGGGAAATGGATATTGCGATTGCAACAGTACTAAACATCAATAATGCATTACTTTTCATTTTCAATGTCTACAAAGCTTTGAATGTTATCTAAATATGTACCAATTTTACCATCCGGCTTTACTCGAAAGTCAACATACATTTATTTAGTTGAACATACTAATTGCAAAACTTTCCACTTTCATCCTCTACTCGGTAGTGGTTAGAGAATTCGTGTGGGATGAAAATCCTTAAAAAAATAAGTGGAACAGTTGAGAGCTTTTTAAAATAAAATATTCATTACACATCGCGTAGGGAGACAAACATACCTACATAAATATATGCTTTAATTTAAATTTGTTTGTAGAATATTTGACGTTGTAATAGTAATGATAATAACAATACTTGAATAATTTACAAAACGCTATTTTACGATCACCTCAAAGGCGCTTACCAAGGCTATGAAATAACGAAAAACATTAAAATTGATTTAATTACCATAAAAATACTTATAAAAGCACTATTTGAATATGAAATATTCGTAATAAAATACATGAACACACAATACCTAAGAGTACCATAAAAAGCTCAAATACCTTGATTAAACTTAACGAAATTATCGATTTTACATAATTCATTATTTAGATAGAGGGTTGTAGAAAGTTTCGGAAGTTTTGTATAGCAGTAGATCGAGAATTTGAGCATTCTTGCATGAAATGTTATTACATAAATATATTCAGAAACTAACGGTCTAATGCAAATTAGGTTTGCAATTCTGTTTTCCATTTATGAATATGATCTTTTTATTTATCTTCTGACTTTACCTTCTCTGAATGTTTCATCGTAACAAAATGATACGCAATCTAATAAAAGTTACAGTTTTCTTAACCACAATGTAAATTTAAATCAGAATAATTTTCCGATACATTTACTAAAGGTCATATTTTTATAAGAAAATACGGAGCTAGTACCAGGATTTAATACATTTCCCAAATAGTTTTTCTTATTGAACGATCAAAATGTTTGAAAAAAAACAATATTATGACGTAGTTTTAGAGTTTTAAAATTATTATTTTTTATTGCCTACGTCTGAGTAAGCTTTTGGATATAAAGATTTAAATTAAATAGTGAGAAAAAAGAAAATATATACTCAAAGAAAATAAAGAATAGTTGTGAATTAGGAAAGAATAGTGTTTGATTACATTAAATTTATATCGATTAAAGATATATGATATTATAGCCTTCTTGTATCTACATTTCGTGCATTTAAATACATCAGCCACCTTTGCGTATGTACCAACTACGTGCAATCTAGGTACAAGCGAGTATCTGAAAGACCCAGTCCTGATATTATTGTTACAACTAAATAGAATTTTGGATCGAGCAGTTCAACAATAACAACAATAATTATAGTTTTGGTAGAGTCGTAAAGAATGACAAAAATCATTTAGACTGCTACCAAAAAAGTCAAGACCATCTCTTGAGTTAACAAGTCTCAACATTCTGGACAGTGGAGAATGATACCCATAATTAGTAGAGTGATGATTGAGGAGCTCTGAGTCTACAGCAAGAAATGTTGAACTGGATGAGTTGCAACAAAGAAGGTGAGTCAATTACACAATTAATAATTTTGAAAATTCAAATTATTGTTTGTTCAATTTCATCATTTGAATAATCGCCTCTTTCTCGTCCTAATCTCCATGCAATTCCTCGTAAGAAGTGATCTTGTACGGATTCTATACGATGAATATGAACAGTATAGAAAGGGAACCAAATGACACTGGCATATTCTAGATGAGGGCAAACGTATGTAAAAGGAAATAAGATTCAGTATATCAGGGCTGTCTACAATATCATCGTCAATTTTATGAATAAAAGGGGCATTTTATATTATCTGAGAATAACCATTTATTATTACAATGGTTATTGCTCTGCCTATCTAATGTAGGAGTTCCTTTAACGCTTTATGTGGATACATTACAGTTAGGTTTTGACTAAAATATTTATAGACTTGAATACTGACTGCAATAAGCCCTCCGAATATCATAAATCCTGTTTCACTGAATCAGATTTCTGGTTTATATTACAGCTAAGAAAATGGTATTGGATTTGCGGGGTTACAGAATCCATTCAATAATATTCTATTGGTGAAAGCGAGAAAAAAGATATTGGTTTGTAATTGAAAAGCTACTTCGTCAATTATAATAAGACGGTGGCAGACAGTGATTGGCACAGTAGGCGAAAGGAGGTACGCAATGTATAAAGGCGGAGAGGAATTAAAATTGTATTCCTAAGTAAATAAGAGTCGCAGATGGTGCCTTGCTAAATAACGAATGTTGTACTAAGAACAGACACCGGCTGGAGAAACTTTTAGAGTAGTATCTACCCAAGGTAGTGAAGTCAGTTTTGGACTTGTTTTTGATGATTTTAACATGAGTCGGCGCACCTGGGCGTGGCTAAGACTAAGGCTACGGTTTTTATACATCCATTCATATCACATATCGACATAATGTTTTTGTTTATTCATATAGCCACTTTTTCACAGTATTTTTATCAATAAAAATATAGCATATAACCTAAAAAAACCGTTTAGTTGTGTCAAGTTTAGTGGCAAAATAAAAAATATGGGCGGAGTCCCGCCGTTAACCAGCGAAGATAGCCAGCTTAAGATCATTGCGACAGTATATAGAAGCGGTCCATGAAATTTGTTGTCTCTTTCTCTCTCATGGTATACGACGTAAAAGCCCGGAGAAAGTGATTTATCGCAAGTTTGTGTAGGTTGGGTAAAAATAATTAGCTCTCCTTCCATATATTGTTGCTTCAAGCATTGGACACTGATTGTCATCTAAAATTTGAGAAAATGGTTACTTGTATGACAGTGAAATTAATGAACTGAACCTGTAAAAACACATATTTTAATTAAATGAAAGTTATATGCGCACGCCGGGCTAGAACCCGTGACCTCTGGATTCAAAGTCAGGCGTCTTACCACTCAACCACGGAGGCCGTCAATCTGCACAAAAATATAAAAAAATAAATAAAAATAAGATGGGGGTACACGTTGTTAACTAACTAACCATCACGCCGTTTCACCGTAGGCAGAGAAGACGGACCGCCATATAACTCTGTCTTGGCACACACTCCTTGCTTCATTCACATTCATACATCGTCTCATACATACTTTTCTGTTATTCTGACTTTTCACATGACCCGATTCAAGTACTTGATTTACTTGATCGTGCCATGGCATGTCTTTCTCGGGCGTCCTCGACTTCTTCTTCCACTCACTTTCGCATCATATATTCTTTTCACACTCTTTTCTTTGTTCATTCACTCTAAATGCCCAAACCATCAAAGCGTCCCTTTCTCGATCCTATTTATTACGCTCACATCAGCCTTGCATTCTTTCCGGATATCCACATTTTTAATACGGTCATACATGGTTTCACCGCACATACGTCTCAAGGATCTCATTTCCACAGCGATCAGTCTAATTTCATCCTTCCTCTGCCAGTTCCACGCCTCACTGCCATAAATCAGGGTTGGTATAAGCACTCCATTGTGGACTGCAAGCTTCGTTTTTTTGGTCAATTTCTTATTTGCGCCAACAGCGTTCAGTTCTTCATTAATGGAGTTTCCTGCATTCATCCTTCTTTCAATATCCTTATCAGCCTTTTCGTCTCTCGTAAACATACTTTCTAAATACACAAACACACGTTGTTAAAATACAATAATTAGATAGTAAATCGCATTTACAGGAAAAAATATCTTAAATTTTTTCACAGAATATAATTGGTTCTTTGATAACTTGTTCCATAAATCTGAACCCTTTTACATCTATGAATAAATAAATACGGTTACCGTTCATTAATCTAAGTGAAAAGCTAAGTGCAGGTTGTTTCAAACTCTCGTCTCATTAAATATCGTCAAATTTAAAAGACTTTCAAATTAAATATTTATTTGTCACCAATGTATGGGAACAATTATTATTATTTTTTATCTTTTTTTGCTATTCATTTATCAAAACTTTTTACTTTTTACTGTATTATTTCATGTATATCATTTTCAAACTGTATTATTTTCTGTACTAATGCACTTACTTATGTTAAATTATTATGTAAAAGCTCATCAGGGCGCTAATAAATAAATAAATAAAATAAATAAAATTCAATAATGAGCGCCATTTTTTTTTACAATTGCTTAAAATTCCCGTTAAACGTCGACGATGTTATATTGTTATGCTTTCCAGCTGATCATGATTTGTTGAAAAGCTGAAACGGGCCTAGAATCGAACGCAGACTAAAAGTACAAAATGGCGCTAATCGTTGAATTAAAACGATGTGAATTGTGATAAAAGTTTGAAACACTTTGACCTGAGAGTTTTAAAGGTTATTCAATACATAATAGCTTAAAGCTATAATTATTATAGCTTTAAGATATTATGTATAAAGGGATCTCACGGTGACATTTCACGAAAGATAGCTCTATGAATATTAACTATGTTAAGTATCAAAATGATTATTTAGATTCTATCAATTCTTTGGAAAGATTTTTCAAAGTATTTGGATTTGAACTTTGTCGGAAAGTTTAATTTATTTGTAAAAATCGATATCTCGACAGTTTGTATTATTTTCATGAAACCCATCAAAGGCGATCAGGGATTTGCCTGTCCCCTCAGATCTTAAGATCAAAAAGATTTCATATTTAAGTCAAGCCAATAAACTGGTATGCGATCATGGCCAAAAACAAATCTTTGTCTTTTAAAAAAGGTTTGAAAAAAACATGTTGGTACTCGTATTAATTTTTGTCTCCTTTTTTATAGGTTAATGATTAGAGCTTTTGATGAATTTTGAGGTGTTTTCTGCGTTTTGATTAGACGCAGTTATGCAGAAAGCATCCAACCCCAAAAAAGACGAAACCAAGGAAAAGGCGTTTGAAAATATGACGATACAAAAGCATAAATATGCGTAATCGGCATTTGTAAGGTAAAATTATTTTTTCATAAATTAGAATTTATAATCTATCAATGCATTAAAAAAAGTGTTTCCTATGTTATCCTACATTTAAATATTTTTAAACTTCAATTTAAGTAAAAAAATATCTACAATATGCGTTAGTTAAAAAAATAGTTACCAAATATCTGTTGCATTTGGAGCTTGGATGTTTTCAGCAGATAAAAATAACATATTTATCTATAAGAAAACATGTGAAACTCGTTTTGCCATATTGTGGGTCGGACGCTTTATGCATAACTACGCCCAGTTAAAATTTAATATCTTAAAAAACACGTTTATCACCCACAACTTAGAATTCTAACAACAGATTTTTTACCTCTCCAACTAATATCTCTTAACTATCGTTTCTCAAACAGGGGGTCGCAATCTATCCTTTATTAAATAATGATAGATACTTTACCCAGAGTGGTAGATACTCTTTAGTATCGCCCTGGTGTAAAACCACCATTCAGAATCGAAACGTTGCTTAAAATGGCATTAGCCGTGTTTGGTGACTAGATATGAATAGCCAGGTACTTAGCAACCTTCCTCTTTCCTATTTCCTTTCCCTCCCACTACCTTCAGCCCCACAAAATACCCTAATTGGGGATGCCTAGTCTCACTGGCTCTAGACGGTTGGGAGCAGTTGGGACTTTGGTGCGGTATTTACTATAACAAAACGAATTTCAAGTTATGATGAAGTGTTACATATACCTTTTTTTTTTCTTGAAAAGAAAGACAAACATTCCCGGGTTACATATAACCTGACAATATTTGAAAAACTCCTACTGCCATAATAAGAAGCGGAAGATGTTGCTTGTGTAATGATTGAGGACTTAGCCAGCAGAGGAATTGAACGCACGACGCCCAGGTGAAAGAATCCGACGCGTTTGTCCACTCAGCTACCGACCGGTCAATACCTATTTCATAATAAACTGACAAATACATGTGTGAATTAATTCATTAATGCGACGGTAGAGTTTTCTGTTTTTGTTTTAAAAGGTAAGGTTTTCAATACGTCGATCGACATTTGAAACACACATAAGTAAATTATTTTTAACTGCTTATATACAATTTCTGTATTTAGTTTATAAAACCACCATAGGCAAGAAGCCCTTTTCTCACAAGTAAGAAGTGGCAATTGGTATTTGTGGCAAATAAAAACACATTCTTTTTCACCTTAGTAATGTAAAACATTGATCAACGTTAAAATATATAGTGAGGGAGTAATTAAGGTTTTTTACACTATGTTTTGGCTTAAGGGGATCGTGACACTAAAAAGGTTGAGAAACGAAGTTCTAACAAAACTATCCACCCTTGTTCCCTAACAAACTCTATTTTCACATATTTGATTCAAATTCAATTGAGTTCACTGAAGTCATTGCCTTTTAAAAATTAAAGCCTTTAAATTTACGTGTCTAGGATGAACCAAGTATGTATGCAACATGAGTTGATGATGAATGTAAGTAAGTCCAAAGTGATGGTGTTTGAAAGAGAGAGTACGAGAACAGCGTGCAATATAGTTGTGAATGATGAATACTTGGAGCAAGTGGATGAGTTTGTGTATTTAGGAACTATGTTTACAAGAGACGGAAAGGCTGATAAGGATATTGAAAGAAGGGTGAATGCATGCAGGAAACTCCATAAATGGAGGACTGAACGCTGTTGGGGTAAATAAGAAATTGTCCAAAGAAGCGAAGCTAGCAGTCCACAATGGAGTGCTTATACCAACCCTGATGTATGGCAGTGAGGCATGGAACTGGCAGAGGAAGGATGAAAGTAGACTGAATGCTGTGGAAATGAGATCTTTGAGACGGATGTGCGGTAAAACCATGTATGACCGTATTACAAATGTGGATATCCGGAAAGAATGCAAGGCTGATATGAGCGTAATGGATAGGATCAAGAAAGAGACGCTTAGATGGTTTGGGCATGTGGAGCGAATGAACGAAGAAAGGAGTGTGAAAAGAATATATTATGCGAAAGTGAATGGAAGAAGAAGTCGAGGACGCCCGAGAAAGACATTGCACGATCAAGTAAATCAAATACTTGAATCGGGTCATGTGAAGAGTCAGAATAACAGAAGAGAATGTATGAGACGATGTATGAATGTAAATGAAGCAAGAAGTGTGTGCCAAGACAGAGTTGTATGGCGGTCCGTCCTCTCTGCCTACCCCTGCGGGGAAACGGCGTGATGGTTAGTTAGTTAGTTAAATTTATTGTGAAAAATCTGCTAAGAAATTTCAGGCTGTTCTGCAGGCATGGTTGGTACTAGCTTTCATGGTAGGATTGATCAAGCTATACCATTTAATTAATGAAATTCAATCCACTCAACCTTATTAGAAGCCGCAAAGCTAAGCAAACATTTGTGTGCTGGAAAATTGATTAATTCATTACTAGTTGTTACCCGCGAATAATCAAAGAACTTTGCTTGACTTGCCAAGAAAAAATATAATTTGCATTTACCCACCTCTTTCAAATATCGAAAAAAAAATCTACTAAAATACATTATAGGTAGATCATTTATTGGGTAGGTAAGGATTTAAAAAGATTATTTAAAAATTTGATGATTTCAATTAGCGTCAGTTTCAAATTTGAAAAGTTCATAACTAAAACTAACTAATCATAGCGCCGTTTCCCTGCAAGGGTAGGCAGAGAGAACGGATTGCCATATAACTCTATCTTGGCACACACTCCTTGCTTCATTAACATTCATTCATCGTCTCATACATACTCTTCTGTTATTCTGACTCTTCACATGACCCGATTCAAATATTTGATTTACTTGATCGTGCCATGTTTTTCTCGGGCGTCCTCGACTTCTTCTTCCATTCACTTTCGCATCGTATATACTTTTCACACTCCTGTCTTCGTTCATTCGCTCTACATGCCCAAATCATCTAAGCGTCCCTTTCTTGATCCTATTCATTACGCTCACGTCAGCCTTGCATTCTTTCCGGATATCCACATTCGAACATACTTTCATTAAACAAGCTAATCGGATTCCCACCCGAACGGAGTGGGTTCAACTCAACTCAACGCTAGTTAAGTCCTCCATCATGGCACAAGCAACATTTTCCACATATGATGGCTGTAGAATGCTTGTTTTTCATTAAAAAAACTCTCAGCATAAAATTTCGTTCTAACACATTCTCGCTGTCATCAACTCGAATAATCATATTTTTTGCTCAGCAGTACCTTCACATAGAGTCATCATTTGAATGGTATAACCTTTTATTTTATTTGTACGAGACATATGCTTTGCTTTTCAAAGGCTCTGTTGAAGGCATTGTTGTCTTCCGAAGGCAGTCTAACAATGGCGGACGTGTTTATTGCTTTTTAGCGTTTTTTTGATTTTACTTTATAAAAAGCATTTATGCCATTCAAATTTATTTGAACCAGGAAAGCTCGTTTCTCACTAACCGTAATGCCATTTCCTTAGAAAAGTAGGCAGATTGGAGGGACTTCCATACATCTCTGTTATGGCAGCCGCTTTATTTACATTTGTACATCGTCTCATACACACTCTTGTGTTAATCTGACTCTTGATATGACCCGGCTCAAATATTTGGTTCACTTGACCGTGCCAGTCTTTCTCGGGCGTGCCTAACATCTATTACCATTCGCTTTGGCTTCTTTCTTCAATTATCCTTCATCGATTGACGGCCTGCGTGGTTGAGTGGTAAGAAGCTCGACTACGAATTCAGAGGTTGCAGGTTCAACTCCGGCGTGCGAAAATAGGTTTTTTTAATAAACACGTGTCATAACACATTTAATTCTAATAAAATAATATAATGTATTTTTGCGGCATGTTAATAATAATAATATTTGGATAATTTGTATAACGCCGTTTTTGTGAAAAATCACCTCAAGGGTGCTGTACAAATCTTAATTTCTACTTAATATTAATTCTTAGTTTATATAAATATACAGCAACATACTTACCTGGCAGGTCCTTCTGGCAGGACACAATCACCATATCATAATAACTTAAAATTTAGAATAACTTAAATTTTTATTTATTTCTTATTTTTATTTCTTTTATTTTATTTCTTTATTATTATTTTTTCACTTTTAGGGCATGAGAGCAAATTTAAAATAAAGTATATCGGAGGTATTTTTAATTTTTTGTAGTGAAGAACAGATAATGGTGATAATCTTCTAATGAATTTAAGGAATGAGAGTCTGAAAAGTTTTCTTGGTTCTATTAGGCTTGTTACATCTTGATTATGGATATGATTTTCTGAAAAAATGAGTTTTGAGTTTGGCTCTGAACTCTGTCGAGTCTTTTATTACTATCAGATCATGTGGTAGTCCATTCCAGGCTTTTCCAGAGTGGTAAATACTCAAAGAATCGCCCTGGTGAAAGACCATCATTCAGAATCGAAACGTTGCTTGAAATGGCTTAAGCCATGTTTGGTGACCAGATATGAATAGCCAAGTACTTCACAACCTTCCTCTTCTCCATCTCTTTCCCTTTCCCACTACCATCAACCTCACAATATACCCCGATTGGGGATCCATGGTCTCATTGATTCTAGACGGTTGGGAGTAGTTGGAAATCAATCATCCGCTCTACTTGTTAAAACCATGTAAGTGTCATTTTATTAGTCTTGCTCATTATGTTTACATTAACCTTTCATACATTACGAATTTTAATATTTCTAAAACGGTTATATGAGCTTATCTCTAAAAAATAAGTATAATATGTTCAAGAATGCATAGAGATAGGGCTACCTGAACATTCCACGTGGCCCCCGAGGCAGGGTGCGCGCGGCGAAGGGGCCCCTGCACGCAGGTCTTCCGGCGCCCCGTCCACTGGGAGCCGAGGCGGACCCTCGCGTGCATGCTCCCCCAGGCCCCCGAGGGTACAGGTCAATCTCTGCCGCGGCTGAAACAACCCGAAAAACAATGTTGATAAACCTGTTTAATATGAAATGATATATTTATATATATATATATACATTCCGCAAATATCCAGCTCGAAGGACCAACTTGTTGGATCCGAAGCTGCGATAAAACACCGAATGTGTTTTCAGCTTCAGATGAATTTGGAAAATGGTGAACTGTAAAACGAATAAACCATACTATTTGATGGAAGTGTCCAATTATGGATGTGGATAGATTATGGAATGAAAGAATAAAGGAAACCAATTCTTAACCTCTAGAATGCCGGATCTAGATGAGATTTTCCTGTAAATACAAAAAGTAGAGGAGAAGGTGGTATCATGGTCTCCTGCCCTATGAGGGGGATCCCAGCTGAAAAAATTTGGACTGGTCTGCGTATATATACAGCTAGGGTCAGCACATTTATCAATCACAAGCCCAACGAATTTTTTTCGCTCTAACAAAAAAAAAAACTTTTCTACGGAATTGAAAACATTAGGAGGATGTTGCAGCGATACCTACTGATCAAAAGCCGTGGAATAAGTATTTGCAAGTAAGTTTGCACAATTCAAACAACAAAAAAATTTAGACCATTTTTTTCGAAAATACTGTTTGTTGACAATTAGGCCCCTTAAGATATGCCCCAAAGTGACACAAGTAAATAATTTTACTAAAAATTGTATGCTATTTTCAGATAAGACACCCACTGTTTTATAATAACGATTTTCATCTAATAAATTTGTATTTCTTATTGCATACATTTTTTTTTCCCTTTGATTTTAGAGAGGGTGTGGGCAAATTACCATCACTTTTTAAAACAAAATTGTAGACTATTTACATTTATATAAAATAAGATTTTATGAAGAGAAAACAAATTTAGAAGCCACAATACCACCTTCTCTTCTAATACCACTTTACAAATCGATATTTTTCAGCCGCACTGATGTAAGGCCATTCAGAAGCTGGGCGTGCTGTACAGCCCGCAGTTTCTTCAATAGTACACAACTGCTGACCTTGTACAAATTGCAAATGTGTCCCGCTGTTGAATTTGGCAGCCAATATTGGTTTGGAACCCCGAAACACCTTAAAAAAACATTAGACTCTGTGCAAAAGCGGACTGTCCGTTTGATGGATTCTCTTTTCTTTACAAACGGATTGCAATCTTTGGAGCAAAGACATCAGGTGGGAATGCTGTTTTTATTTTACCGGTATTTCAATGGAAGATGCTTCGAGGAACTTGCGTCATTCATATCTTCGACACCGGTGCATAGTCGGGAAACTCGCCAAACGCGCGCCCATTATTTGGACATTCGACACACGAGAACGGTTCTTGTGTTCAACAGCTCGAATTTGTCGGCCTCTGTGTTTCCTCCCTCCTGCAATATGAGCCTCTTCATGGTTCAATTTTTTCCTTCCTCAAAAATTCTTTCTACACAGCATCTCCAAGTTAAGTTAATGTAAAAAATTAAACTTAAAATATTTATTACTCGACTTGTACCGTACTTAACGCAATGCAAAATATATCCGTGAATTGATTATTTTGTTGACAAGCGATTACGGATTATTTAAATATGCAAGAAATAGTTTTTAAAGTATAAAAACTTATGAAAAGATAATGATTTTTGCCCGGTGCCTATAGGCCACCGCCGGCACACCAGAGGTTAAGACGTACTTTTCTGGAAGTTTTTCGATTTGGATTCGGATTCATTCAATTAAATTGAGGTTACAACGCAAAAAGGTTACTTTTACAATTTCCAAGGTTCTGCAGTGCTTTTACAATGTTCACCGAAGGGAGGGTGCACTCAATCCCCGTCTTACTTTGCCAACGATTAATGAGATGGAAACTCAAATGAAATAAAAAATGTATAATTCTACGCCCCGAAATATTCGGTGGTTTGAAGGAAGTCAAGTCAAGTAAAGCAGTTTCAAAATAAAATATGCATTGGAAATTACTGAATTGGTCGGTTCAATTCAAACAAAATAAAACAATGGAATTTTTTTAAATCCGAAAAACTAACACATTTAATATAAATTGACATATTTAAGACGTATTTAGTTGATCAATTAAAAATGAATAAGTTATTTCGTGAGTACGTACGTACGAGTTTGAACTTTTCAAATTTGGAACTGATGTCAATTGAAATTATCAAATGTTAAAAATAATCTTTTCAAAACCCTTCCCACCCAATAAAGTACCTATTTGTAATGTGTTTAAGCAGACATTATTCTATATTTGAAATCGGAACTAATTTTTTTTTGTCATTCAATTACATGCTGTGATTATTCAAAGGTAGCACGGCTGTGGTTCACTTCTTCCATTCCTCAAAAAAACCTTTCACACAGCATCCCCAAAGACGAAAAAGGCCTAGAGAAAAACTATATCCTTCAAGGCCTCTTGTGTGGAGTTAATGTAAAAAAAGAAGTGCAGATAATAATTACGAAAAAAAAAACAATGTTTCTAAAGTACCTACTTGGTAACCAAAAATATAAAAACTTATTCCATCTGATAAAACCAGTATGCTAATATAATCACTCATAGCTACTTCTGCGGTTGGAAATGATTATCATAAGTTTATTTTGTTCTTCTTATTATTTCTGAAATGATTATCCAATTTGAAATACAAACAAATTTCAAATCGTTTCTTGACTTTAAGGATAGTTAAGTCTACGTTAATTTAGTCAGACGGTCGTTACATAGAGATGAATCCAGAAAAGAAAATAAGATAAATTTTATAAAGAACGATACGGTTTGATAAGTTAAGAATATGCTCGCTTATGCGACGCGAAGCAGTTTTCCAGGGAAATAATAGAAGATAATATTAATTCTGTCTCATTTATCTTATTTTCGAACACATTTTTTTTGTTCGATTAATTTTAATCTTATCAGACGGATAAATAACTAATTGAACCATTAATTTCGTGGAGATGGAAACATTTCAAATGAAAACCTCGTATCCCTAGGACAGTAAGTTGAAACCGATAATTGCTTTTACTAGTTTTTGTGGAAATTGCACTAGAGTACAGAGTCGGTGAATTTTTTTGTTTCTGTCGGATCCGAAGCTGCGACAAAACACCGTATGTGTTTTCAGCTTCAGATGAAATTGGAAAATAGTGGACTCTAAAACGATAAACTATAATATTTGATGGAAGTGTCTTATTATGGACGTGGAAAGATTATTTGGAATGAAGGAAAAATGGGAAACAATTCACTTACCGATGTAGTTTGATTGTTAGTTATTAATTCTTCTTGCACCCAACGAATCAAAAAAACATCACACTTAACATTATATAACTTGAAGGCCAACAACAAACCAACGACCAAACGAGACACCAACGAACGACACGTTTTTTCACATAACTCTTCTGTTTCGATTGTCAATTGTTTTTGAATACAGTGTTGTTGAAATGAAATAGAATAGGGATATGTAGGAACTGGATGAAAAACACAAAGGTGAGAACCTTTGAAATCCAACAGTTTCCATGTTCTATTTTCCCATCCACAGGGAAATGTAATTAAGTTATTAATCAAAATATAATTTCTGGAATTTTCATTGGCCTCAACTAGTAAGCAAAGCTCATTTTTTGTATTGGAAAAACACCAAACTTCGAATAAAAATACATTTTTTAAATTTTAGTATAAACAAATGAATGCATTATTTTACTAATACTATATTTACTACACGGTTTTTCAGTATTTTTAAGTATTCAGATATATCAGAAAACTAAATGTTTAAATACATATTGAGAATTTAGCTCTAAAAACACTAATATAATATAGGTTTCTTATAAATTATTCTGCTACATAATTTTGTATGCTTTTTATAGAACAGTCATTTCACATACCCGTATGTTTTAGCGAAAAATGATAAAATATTTTTTAAAACTCGTCTAGATTAATCACGATTCCCACACTTTGTTTTCAAAATATTTGGAAAATATTGAACAACCGTAACCGTGGCGAAATGGTTAAGACGCTCGACTACGAATCCAGAGGTTGTGGGTTTGAATTCCGGAGTGAGAAAATACATTTAATTGAATCAATATGTGTTATTTCACATTTAGGAAATATAAAAATGTATGTAATATATTTGCAGCACGTTCCAGAGTGGTACTTCAAGTATCGCTTTGGTGAAAGATCACCATTCAGAATTGAAACGCTGCTTTAAATGGCTTTAGCCGTGTTTGGTGATCAAATCTAAATATACAGGTACTAACTAACTCTATCTCTATCCCCTATCCCTCCCCACTACCTTTAGCCTCACAAAACACTCCAATCAGGGATACCATGGTCCCACTGTTAAGAAAAAAAAATTAGGGGTAAGATGATTTGGGGTTTGCGTCACAATGGTTTTCTGCCGGAGTTGAAAAGTTCCAACTAGTTGAGAACCGATACTCGGCAAAACGAGAAATAAGCAGACATATTTTCCAGCTTCGCAGAAAAAATTCAATTTGCCTGAGCGATACTTTGAAATATTCTCGATCGTTTTATTTTATCTAATCCCCCGTGAGCTACTCCGATCGAATTGAATTAGCATTTAGATTGATCGAGTGTAATGTTAACATATTATTGGAGGCGGTTTTGAAGTTCTGTGAACCCCACACGACACCAGAGTATACCAAAGGTGAACCCATACAAAAATACATACAACATAATATTACGTTGAATTTATATATTTTTGCTTCTACAATAGGGTCTAGTCTCATTTCGAAAGCTCGAGTGTAATATATGTTAACTCTATATAATACACGAACCAAAAATAAAGCACTACTTCAAACTCCTTTTGGACAAAGACACTTTAAATACATAGCCTGCAAATTATACAATCTACTACCAGCTACGACTAGACAATTAAAAACAATGACCAAATTTAAACATGAAATAAAACATTGGATTTATAAAATAGGTCGCTCTAATATTGCTAACTACTGTAAAACACCTACCTAGACGTGCTTTTACCATTCCCCTACGTGTGAGATTTTTATGATAAAAATGCCTTCCATTGAGTTCGCCGGAATATAAAATTATCGAACTCTTAACGTCGTTGGGTATAATTAACAATAAATGATATTAATTTTCCATACGTACGTGCAGTACGAGTGTAAACTTTTAAAATGTGGAACTAATGTTGATTGAAATCATTTTTTTAACCAACCTAATAAAGTACCTCTGCCTACAATGTATTTGAGCATATTTTTCTTGTCAAGTCAAGTTACATCCCGCGATTTTTTACGGGTAAAGCTTGGTAAAAACTAGTTTAATAATTGCAAAACCTTTATTGTGCTCTTGTCAACACCTAGTTGTAAATAATTTTCCACTGAGTTCCGGAGACTTATTGTATTATTGCTTGACGCTATTAACGGAGAAATATTCACTAATATTATGTTTTTAATTCACTTATGTTTTTTATATTAATTTTATTTTTTCCAAAATACAATAACGATTCAAATCCAGAGCTCATTCCATTAAATCTTATTTTAAATAAAGATGATCCGTTTCACGTTTAACATAATCCCGAAGGCTGCCATCATTTATGCATTCTCAAAAATCGAATTCTACGTTTTTAAAAGACCATTGTCTCACGAACAAAGTCGAAATGAACGCCCTGAGCCACGAGGAAGGCATATAAATAATAAGGGAATCTCGGGAATTCGAAGGGTTTGCCTAAATGAAGTCGCGAAAGCGGAAGAAATGTGGGAGGGAGTGGGGGAGACACTGAACGATGATAGGGAAAAGAGATATTTCTCACCCTTAGCGGAGGTGGCTGTTGTCGTCTTCTGAAATATCATCTCCGGAGGTGCGAAAAAAGGATGTCTAGAAGGTAGAATGTGAAGAGTCGAGCCGGAAAATTTAATACGATGGAAACATGGGGCTGAAATAATAGCGATTCAACATTTTTTTTCCCGGTAAATTAGATATAGCGATAGGCCGCTTACGCTAAGTGCCCTTTTCGCATTTTATTTAACTTATCGTGGAAATTCAGACAGTCGGCGAATGTGGAAATTAGATTCAAGGCTTTCAAATTTCACTGTGACCGAATAATATCGAGTTAAGGTAAAATTAAATATTAAATGCATCACCTTCTAAAAAGGTAGATGCTTTCGTATATCTCTGGCGAGAGAAAGATAATAATTTTAACGGAGTGACTTTAGATATGTTCAGTTTTAAGATCTGAAAAGCCAAGTGCATTATTTCTAACATTTTGGTCGAGCGGTTAAGTTCTTCTACTTCGAATCCAGAAGATGCGGGTTCGTATTCTGGCTATAATAATACATTTTAGCATGTTTTAAGCACGCTCCAGTGGTAAATATTCGTAGTATTGCCTTGGTGAAAGACCACCATTCAGAATGGAAACGTTGCTTGAAATGGCTTTAGCCATGTTTGGTAACCAAATCTGAATAGTCGAGTTCTTCCCAACCTTCCTCTTTCCCATCATATGCCCCTCCTCGCTCTTTTCAGCCGCACAATATACCCTGATAAGGGCTGCCTTAGTCCGGACAGTTCACGTATTTTAACGTAGTTCAGGTATTCAATTAAAAAATCAGCCTTACCGCTTATATTTTCTCTCCCCCACTTTTTTCACCATCAATTTAATATGATATGCCGTAATACGTGTCAAAGAAAAAACAATCGTTCATAAATAAGACTTTTTTCAGAAGAGAAAGCTTGAAAAATATTATTAATTTTATGCTAAAACTATCTAAAAACAATATACCTCTGACCTTCTCTCGTTGCATATTTTGGTTTAAAAATAAAAGTTTTGGGTATCGATTGATCTCGGTGGGTCTGTTAATTTCTAACAAAGCTCAGGTGTTTAGAACGGTCGCTCAGTTAGCACAAGGGTTATCACAATCACAGAACAACCCCTTTTTCAATATTTCTGAGAAGATCGTCGAAATAGTTACCTCTTGACTTATGTTAGATGCACGGTACTTAAAAAGCGTATTTCATCACAAACTTCTGCGATCCACATTGATGTCAAAACATTCTACAAACTTAGAATAAGCACTTAGCGTAACATTATGCTAACAGATTTTCGTGAATTTTAAATTAGAAGTGAAGAAGAGTAGAAGCCACAGAAGGTAGGCGTTAGATTTGCGGATTTTGCGAAAGACACATCTCCTCGGTCTGATCTGTTCTCCGATAGAGGTGATTTATGGCCGGCTGAAAAACGAGAAGCAGAATATGAAAAGTTGAGATTTAGATTAGAATAATGCATGCTATATTTAAAGAGCGCAGTCAGGCTGTATAACGGAGGATGAGATGTAATGTCCTTCGTGAGCATTAGGTGTGGAGGAGATTAACGTCCGTTGAAGTGAATCTTCAGCTACGAGGTTTGCTTTTATCAGTATTTAGCTCCGGTTTTTGTCCGCTGCGGCAACGCAATTGCGGCGTGGGATATCATAATTTTTAATATCCCGCGAATTTTAGAGAATTTGTGGTGTCGCGCGTGAAAAACTCGTACGTGTGTACTGCGCCTTGAACAATTGTTGTTTTGTTTATTTTATATTGCATCATATCGTTGCCGGAAACGCCAAAAGACTGACGTGCCATTTTGGGAAGTTTCTACCAAAACAATTCAAAGTATTTTTTTTAATAATTAAATTCATAAGTCTTCAGTAGCTGGTTTGATTTAGAAAAAAAGTTAACTTTTTTATTTTTTTTACAATAACTCCACACAGGAGGCCTTGAGGGAAATAATTTCCCTCAGGGCCTATGTCATCTTTGGGAATGCTGTGTGGAACGTGTTTTTGAGGAAAGGAAGGAGTGAACTTGGGTCTTGGAGAGGCCCATGTTGAAAAATAAGTAATAGAGATGAAGTAAGTCAAATCAAATAGCAAAAAAATCTGTGATTTATGTTTAAAATAAAATGTATTTATTTTAAACATAAATCAAAAACAAATTCTCTGAAGCGTAATAGATATATGCCATACATTTTTAATATAAAAAAACAACATTTTGTATGACACAAACTCTGAAAGTAGTTCGTAAAATATGAACATGTGTCAAATTCAATATAATGCCTACTCATCAATCTACAACATTGGAAATATGAAATTCATTGATGTTAATTGAGTAAGGACCGCAAGGAAATTGAAGACCTCCTAAAATATCACTTGAAAATCTTCACCATGACAAACTAGAACATTGTGTAACAAATATCATTAGTTTTAAAAAATTATTCTACTTGTACTCACGGTCACTTACCTCAGAACAGGTTCTTATGACCTAGTGAGGTAGGTAATGTAAGAAACAAAAAGTTAATAAAAAAAATAAAAAAACTGGACGTAGTTATGCAGAAAGCGTTCAACCCACAATTTACCAAAATCGAATTTCACATGTTTTCCTAAATACGAAATTTATATCTGCTGAAAACATTCAAGCTCCAAATGCAATAAATTTTATGTTTTATTAAAAAAAAAAAAAAAAAAATTACGCAGAATACAGATATTTGACTAAAATCGATGTTTAAAAACATTGTAAAATATAGAATAACATAAAAAGAACATTTTTTTTAATAAAATAAAACATTGAAAAATTATAAATTACCTATTTATAATATTCCTTAGAAAGAAAGAAAACACTGATATTCACTTTACAAATGCTGATAACGCTTATTAATGCTTTTTTTACCGTCATATTTTCAAACGTTTTTTTCTTAGTTTCATCTTTCTGGAGTTGGATGCTTTCTGCATAACTACGTTCCATTTTAAGTAGTGGTCAATATTTTATATGTAACTCCATTTTATTAAGAGAATAATGATGACAAAGTTGATATAATTAAAACAATTCAAAGCTTATAAAATTGAACAGTACAAAAACATTGAAGTAACACATATAGAAAGAGGCGTATATATAGAGGCTTATCCAGTTAAACATTCCTTGCCGTAGACTCAAAAACAATGAATTGCTGTTCCTCAATCATCACAATACTAATTATGGGTATAATTCTTCAATGTCCAGAATGTCAAGACTTGTTAACTCAAGCCATGGTCTTAAAATTTTTGGTAGCAGTCTAAATGATTTTTGTCATTCTTTACGACTCTACCAAAAACTTTGACTAGACCATGGCTTGAATGTTCTCTCTTATGTTTATTTTGCCTTATTTTTGTCATCGCTTTATTTATTATAATGATTATGCTATTCCTTCTCTGTTGCTCTTTTTTACATTTCGTGTTTAAAATGTCTTTTCTTTTAATTGGACTTTAATCCGTTAATTTATAAATAAATAAATATAAAAAAAACTACGTATGTATAAACCAGCTGAGTAAGATTGAAAAAACCGTGTTACATCAGTACAATTTTCTTAGTTTGATTCTTTTTTTAGATCTTACATGCGATAAAAGCAACATAGTTAGTTCTAAGAAAGTAAACTCCCACGTGGTTTGTTTGGTGTTTGGTGGGAAATATTTCACAAAGTAGTAGATCATTACTTCAAAGCGGATTATGCATTAGACATTAGACAGATCGTTGGAACTGTAAATGAGTAACATGTAGGTACTGTTTTCTTCTACTCATAGGAAATTACGTGGTTATTTATAAAAAACTTGGAGCATATAAAATTAAAAAAACCCATATCAGTGTTTACAGTACAATGTTACTGTTTATTAATGCTAAAATTACATTCATAATGTACACATTTTTCAAATCAAAATCACCCTTTTAGCAGTTTGTAAACCAATTTGCTTTCCTTTCCCAAATTTACAGTTCATTCCAATAATTTACATATCAAAAGAGGTTACCATGGTTCAAGTAAACCATACTATATTAAAATTACGTGTAGGTAAAGTAAAATTAACTATAAATAATTTCGTATTTTTATAGAAAGCAATCACTTTGTGGTTTGACCTATTTAATGAAAATAAAAAATAACTTTGTATAAGACTACATGTTTTATTAAAAAAATACGACTGACCGGTTTCGCTTAGCCTAACCATCATCAGGGTACAGAATCAAACTATACAAAACACAAAGTGTGCGGTTGTATAAACATACAGAGGGAGAAAACAATATAAAATAAAATAAGAGAACAGTGAGAAAAATTGTATTTTTTGTTTAGTTTAATTTTATACCCTGATGATGCTTAGGCTAAGCGAAACCGGTCGGTTATAAAAAAAGATAAAAAATCTGTGGTCCTATAAAAAGTTATTATTTCATTTTAATTTATAAATAGTTTCCTTTGTGATTAGTTACAACTGTAGGAGTGTGAAATTTTCAAATTTGAAACTGTTGTTAATTAAAATTGTCAAAAATTATTAAGAATCTTTTCGAATCCCTGTCTACCCTATAAAAGTACTTACCTTTAATTTATTTTACATTATTCTAAATTTGAAATGGGTGGCTTAAAGCAAATAATATTCTTTCTTGGCAAGTCAAATTACATTCTGTTATTTTAATACAGTCTTTTACAAGTAAGAATACCATTACATACATCAGTAGGTATTGTATTATTTTTATTAAAAGTTTATTTATTTATTTATATCCAACTCTTTTTCCTCCAAATATTTTAAACATTTTTAGCTCGTCTTTCAAATCCACTCGATCATGATATTGGTATTACTTATTTGACATTGGAAGATAAAACAAACGTCTGAATGTTATGCTATTAGTTGATATATCGACTGCTTAGAATTACAAGATTGCATCTCGCTGGGTAATACTATGCGACAATGAGCTATAAAGAAGCTTGTCTTAGAGCACATTATAGCATTCAATTGCCATGTCAGATGGAATTTTTTTATTCTACATGAAGAAAGAAGGTCTTATTGAAAAAGTATTTTTCTACATTTCCACGATTATAAAAAAAGAAACGGAAATGATTAAAGTGGGAAAGTGTCTGAATATTCGAATTTGATCATCAAACACGGCATTTAAAAAAAATCTTTGAAAGAAAGAAACATTGACAAAAAACAAAAACAATTGACTAAGTTCTTTTTTAAAAGAAAGACAAATATTATCAAGTCACGAAAAACCTGACAATATTTAAAAAAACTCCTACTACCATCATAATAAGGGGAAGATGTTGTTTGTGCAATGACAGAAAACTTCGCCAGCAGAGGAATTGAACCCACGACGCCAGGATGGGAATCCGACGCGTTTGTCTACTCAGCTACCAACCGGTCATTGCAAGCAACGTTTGGATTCCGTATGGTTGTATTTCACCAGGGCAATAATGAGAGTATCGATCGAATGAACATTTTATTATTCCACATGGCAATGAAATACATATTGGAAAGTTATTTGTCTACAATTTCACGATTATTTTTAAAAAACGACAGTCGAACCCTAACGCCATCTACAATTTTGCACACGATGCTAGATCTGGCATCGTGGATCTATGTACATTGTGTAGTCAAAATATTCTGTCTCAATCAAAGCTATTCCAGCTAATAATAGACAGTCCTAACTAACTAAAACCAACTAACCATCACACTGTTTCCCCTCAGAGGTAGGCAGGATGACGGACGGATCGCCATACAACTCTGTCTTGGCACACACCCCTTGCTTCATTCACATTCACACATTGTCACATACGTACTCTTCTGTTATTCTGACTCTTCACATGGCCCGACTCAAGTATTTGATTAACTTGATCGTGCCATGTCTTCCTCAGGCGTCCCCGACTTCTTCTTCCATTCACTTTCACGTCATAAATTCTATTCACATTTCTTTCTTCGTTTATTCGTTTTACATGCCCAAACCATCTGAGCGTTCCTTTCTTGATCCTATCCATTACGCTTACATCGTCCTTGCATTCTTTTCTACATTTTAAACACGGTCATACATGGTTTTACTGCAAATACGTCTCAGAGATCTCTTTTCCACAGCATTCAGTCTAATTTCATACTTCCTCTGCCAGTATACATGCCTCACTGCCGTACATCAGGGTTGTTATAAGCACTTCATTGTGGCCTGCTGCTTCGCTTCTTTGGGCAATGTTTTATTTGTGCCAACAGCGTTCAGTCCTCCATTAATGGAGTTTCCTGCATTCACCCTTCTTTCAATATCCTTATCAGTCCTATGTCTACTTCCAAATGTCCTTTCAGGATAGCGCCTCACTCTTTATCTATTCTCATATCCTTTATATTCTTTACTATCCTTATTTCATAGAACCTTGAAACATTCACTCAAATAGTCAATACTTAAGTAAATGAGGCATCACAATAGTAAATGAACTTACAAGAAGTGTAATACTTATTTTGTGTAGTTAAAGTAATGCAATTGTCGGGTGTAGAAAATAGAAATAGCCATAGAAAATATGAAAAAAACTTCAATTCACCTATTGTGCCAAAGTCTAGTCTTGATGGAAAAAAGCTCAGATTTCTGGGAAAACAAACTGTGGAACCAGAAGACATAGCCGAATACCTAATGACAACCCTAGTGAACTTAATTAAAGGGACTGGGCTATTGTCAAGGGAACAAGGCAAACTTAGCGGGTAGCCTAAAATGTCTATGGTTTAAGTGCTAATGAGAGGTATGTAGACATTGGAAATTGGTCTACAACATCAATGTAACATCAAGTTAAAATACTATAAATAATTCAGAGCAGAGGCATGCGGTCTATATTGTGCTGTAGCAGTTAAACCAAGATAATAACAATGGAACGTCAATTAAATGTGCTAAGTGTGTGGCAAAGTTTAGTCTATAATACCCTAGTATTTATTTAAAAGTTAAATGATCTATCTATCTATAGTATTAATACGCTAAGCCGTCTTCTGTACATGATTCGTTAGATCGCCGTCTAGGGCGCGCACATCTGCAAAAACATCTAGCCTGATACAATACACGCGAAAAATACTAAATGGTAATTTTGGCTCGTCCGTAAAAAAGTGAGATTTTTTCCGATAACTCTACTTCACGATTAACTCACTATGTCCTTTTTGACGTGTGTGCCAAAACTAAACTGTTACCTAGTATAATATATAGTATATAAGCTATCCTAAAAAAAAATTGTGACGATTTTAGACTTCTGAAAACAAATTTATCGGGAAGCCAAAATAATTCAATGAACTTCCTTTACATGTAAAGGAAGCCTTGCAATCTTTCGAGAATTATATCTCTAAGTAAACGAACTACATAACCATCACGCCGTTTCCCCGTAAGAGTAGGCAGAGAGGACGAATTGCCATACAACTCTGTCTTAGCACAAACTACTTGCTTCATTCACATTCACACATCGTCTCATACACACTCATCTGTTATTCTTCAAATGGCTCAACTCAAGTATTTGATTAACTTGATCTTACCATGTCTTCTTCGGGCGTCCTCGATTTCTTCTTCCATTCTCTTTCGCGTCGTATATTCTTTTCACACTCTTTTCTTCCTTTATTCAATCTACATTCCCAAACCATCAAATCGCCCCTTTCTTGATTCTATTTATTACGCTTGTATCAGCTTTACATTCTTTATATATATTTACATTTTTAACACGGTCATACATGGTTTTACCGGAAAGGGATCTTCTTTCTACAGCATTCAGTCTACTTTCATCCTTCCTCTGCCAGTTCCATGCCTCACCGCCATACATCAGGGTTGGTATAGGCACTCAATTGTGGAACTAGCAGTCCTCCATGTAGTCAAGTCCAAATTTAAGTTCATAGTTAACATATTGTTATAGTAGGTTTATACATTATAAAATACTTGATATAAAATTTCGAAAAAAGACCGTCTCCCTTAAAAAAAAACAAAATAATTCCACATTTTTATTATGATGAACTTTCCTTTTGAGTATTTACTAATAAAAGCACTTCGAGATGAACGCGACGCGATGCCTTAGAAAAGATTATCCCCAACTCCTCTCCTCACCCTCTCGAGAAAGCCTTAACGTTTCTTCACCTCAGACCAAATAAAGGATACACTTGAACTAAAGAAAATCCTTTGTCCTATTACGAACCGCGTCCTGTTCACATAGGTGTTAAAAAATAATGACCGCTGGCCTTACACTCACTATCGGATACAACGGAAACGAGTATTTCGATTGAACAAGAGATCATTGTTAGGAACCTGAGATAAAAAAAAATGCGACAGAAAAATAAATTTAAATTAACATGGACATCGTATTACATACCATATCGTCACTGGAAAGGCAAAAGTGCTTAAGCGACAATTTGGTCAAAACCGAGTTAAATACGCAGTTATGATCAAATTTTCCACATCGAATTCTCTGACTCGTTTGATTCTGAAGACTTTTGTGACTCTTCAGCCATCTAAAATATATACACCTTCTCTGTTGCAACTCATCCAGTTAAACATTCCTTGCCGTAGGCTCAAAAACAATGAATTGCTGTTCCTCAATCATTACTCTACTTATTATGGGTATCACTCTCCACTTTTCAGAATGTCGAAATTTGTTAACTCAAGCCATGGTCTTGAAATTTTTGGTAGCAGTCTAAATGATTTTTATCATTCTTTACGACTCTACCAAAACTTTGACATGACCTTGGCTTTGATTTACATGTTCTTTCTAATTTATATTTAGTCTCATTTTTGTCATTGCTTCATTTAATATTATGTATATGCTGTTATTTCTCTGTTGCTCTTTGTCCCATTTCGTGTTTTGTATTTTTTGTAATTGGACTTATAGTAAGTCTGATAGTTTATAAATAAATTACTGTAGCATTTGGGAGACTTTTTAAGCTTTTCGTCATTCAGTGAGAGCATTGAGTTACCTGAATTAACTTTTTTTTTCAAAATCCAACCAAGTACTGAAGACTTATGAATTTTATAACAAAACAAAAAAAAAAACTTTAAAGTGCTCTTGCGTAAACTTCCCAAAATGGCGCTTTAGCCCTTTTTCCTTTCCGGCGACGCTGTAGTAAGGTAATGGTATTTCGTAATAATATTTTAAATTTATAAAAAAATAAATATTGCTTTAACTAGAATTAGAACTTCAAGATCTTCCTCTATTCAGGCAAATACTCTAACCACTACCACAGCAATCTTCATACCCATCGTGTTTTTCCAATACGTTTGATCTTTGAATTTATAATCGTTTTAGGTTTAATTAACTTGAGTCTCATTTATTTACGACCGCCTTTTACACAAATATTGACAGTTAAAAAAAATAAAACCATAAACAGTGTAAAAATATTGTTCAAGAAAGAAAAGAAAGTATTGAAAGCAGATACATCCATGAGTTAAATAGTTTCATCAAATAAATTAACTCTACTAGATGAAAAAACCTGTACTAAGGTGTTCTTATATTGTTATATTGACGTACTAAATATATCGACAACATCGGTGTATTTGTTTGATATAATTGTCATAATGCTATGGTAGGTATTGTCTTTTAACCTTAAAGTAAGAATATATATGGAGAGAGAGCTAAATATTTTTACCCAACCCATACACACTTACGACAAATCACTTTCTCCGAGTTTTTACGTCGTAAGCCGTGAGAGAGAAAGAGACAAGACAATTTGTCACATAATAGCGCACCACTTTTAGGTATATAAGCATTTTTTCCGTCCCCCGCGTCTCCGGCGACTCCGCCCACTACGTTTTGTTATGCGACATAGCTCAACGGTTTTTGAGGTTATATCCTATATTTTTGTAAAAAAGTAGTTTTACATATAAACAAAATATTATGTTGAAATGTGCTATGAATGGATGTAAAAAAGGAGTGTTCATGAAAACCCTAGCCACGCTTGAGTCAGGAAAAAATAACAATCCTGACTACACTGTTTCGCAAAGCTATCCCTCCTGTATATTATTGCTCTGAGCTTGTATCTCATAATGTAATGGGCAGTAAAATCTTTAGAAATAACAATACATTTTTTAAAAGTTGGAAAATTCCGAACTGAAAATTGTTTTTGCTGCATCCGTGCGGCAATTAAAATACAAAACGAAACGTAGAATTTTTAAAGGATGTCTAAAAAGTTTTATTCTACGAGTATAACGAGTTAAAGTTCTACCCGGTTTGAAATTTTCGTCTGAAGTTCTGAATAAAACTAAATCTGAACAGTTTGCGCACGTTTGAAAAATAATACGGCTGGTTTAGGAACTAACATTTACATAGTAGAACTTTTTTTATTTTTTTTTAAAATTACATACAAGTGTCTCAGTTCCTGAAGCAAGTGGTTATATGAACTAGGCAAGAATCGTCATGTCACAAGAAAATATTTTACAGTGATAGGAATTATTGGTCTATTTATTGTAAAACTAAACTACTTTAATAAAATTAATTATTTTTATAACAGTGAGTACCACACATGAGTCCCAACTGCGCTCCCAACCGTCTAGAGTCAGTGAGACTATGACATCCCCAATTGGGGTATGTTGTGAGGCTGAAGGTAGTGGGGAGGAGAATGAGATAGGGAAGAGGAAGGTTGGGAATACCTGGCTATTCGTATCTAGATACTCTCAGTATCGCCCTGGCGAAACACCACCATACGGAATCGAAAAGTTGTTTTCAATGGTTTCAGCCGTGTTTGATGATCAGATATGAATAGCCAGATACTTTACCACCTTACTCTTCCTCATATTTTTCCCTTCTGCTTTTGTCGCTTCAGTGAGAGCATTGAGTTACCTGAGTTTTTTTTTCAAAATCAAACCGGGTACTGAACACTTACGAATTTGATTGTAAAAAAAAGCTTTAAAGTGCTCTGGTGTAAACTTCCCTTATGACGCTGACGATATGTGAAATGTGTCGACTGCATTATGAGGGTCGTCGTTATGACTAGGAACAAAACGCGGGTGCGAAATCAAGGAAAAATAAAATGTTAATATCTTTCATTCCTTTGATTGAATTGAAAAACACAAATGTACCTAAACATCGGAGTAAAAGATGAATCTCCGATCAAAGGATATATGAGTCTGCATTCTGTAATGTTTATCGCGATTTAAATAATCTAGTCGTAAATTTTTGATACATTGGATAAAATGAAATGGATTTTAGCGAATTTATCCGTAATTTATACGCGATGCGATGCTGTAATTTCGTTTGACTTTTAAATTTAACATCTTCATCCGTTGGATTGGAATTGAATTATTTTCGCTAGCGTTATTTTCATGATGTAAACTAAACGTGACCTACCCGTTTCATCGCGTGGATGTACATAATTATACGAGATCTCCCGGAGCATAAAATGAAGGAGGAGGTATAACTGGAAGGTTTGGAGGTTGACACTACATAACAGGAGATCAGAAGGGGTGGATGAAATTCTTAGGGGCGATCAAGACTCTCCGAGGATTGGAGCACTGATGGTGAAGATGAAAATGATCTTTGATGTGCACATCTCAGTATTGCCCTGGAGAAACAAATTTCATAGCAACTCAGTTTTTTTTAGTTTTGTATTTTTTTCTTTTTTCTTTTAAAAGAAAGACAAACATTCCCGGGTTACGAATAACTTGACAATATTTGAAAAACTTCCACCTCCATCGTAAAAAGCGGAAGATGTTGCTTGTGCAATGATGGAGGACCTAGCCTGCAGAGGAATTGAACGCACGACGCCCGGGTGGGAATCCGACGCGTTTGTCCACTCAGCTACCGACCGGTCAATGTTATGTTGATTTTCAACCTCTACCTTACTTTTTTTTAATAAGAAATTGTTATTTATTTTTATTTTTCAAGTGCTTATACTTTATTTTAACTTTTCTATGTTTATTTATTATTTATTTAATTTTTTATATATATATTTTATAGTGAATACCGCACAAGAGTCCCAACTGCTCTCAACCGTCTGGAGCCAGTGAGGCTATAGCATTTCCAATTGAAGTATGTTGTGATGTGAAGGTAGTGGGATGGGAAGGAGACGGGAAAGAGAAAGGTTTGGAAGTACCTGGCTATTCAGACCTGGTCACCAAACACTACTAAAGCCATTTAAAGCATTGTTTCAATTCTGAATGGTGGTCTTTCACCAGGGCGATTATATCTGCCACTCTGGAACGTGGCGCAAATATACTTTATATTATTTCGCATTTATATATTTATGCAATGCCAATATAGATAACATTGCTTAGAACATGAACGGTACAAGTACAGTTCTTAGCTGCAGTCTGCAGTGAAATTTGCCTAGCATTCTTCAACTTTCAACAAGAGAAATATCATATTGATCCCACGACATATTAATACAAAAAGTCTGGTTTTGTCAGCTTTGTCAAATCGTATTTTCGCCCTGCCACATCGCAGAATCACTCGTTTCGATCAATAGATTTCTACATGTTGCAAATAAATAAATCACGAACGTCTTACTCAGGTGAAATCAAAACCTTTTCTAAGCTAGAAACTCTAGCTTCCGAAAGCTCCACGTTATCGCGTAGAAACTTCGTACCGATACAAAACAGGTGGTTGCTATTTATAGTTGGCATAAAGTGATCGAGACGTCCACCTACGCCGACACGTAGAGTTCCCCGCCGCAGGTTTATCTGACATCGATAGCAATAAAGCTCATTTTATTTACGTTCTCAATATGCAGTAATACTTTACACGCAATTCGTTATTGTGTCCGTGCGATTTAACGATTCTATAAAGCTCCCCGTCCGCTATATTCTGGGACAATCAACTTGAAATTGGTTTGATCTCGCTCTTCTTCCGGAAAATCGTTTACGTTGGTGTTTACTAGCTTTATTACATCCGGCTTTTCGTAATAAACACTTTGATACGAACGAAATGGTTCTTGTCTCGTTCTTTGACAATCAAACCATACGTATATTTCAAAGCGTTATACGATTTTGCAAGCGAAATACAGTTGCGTCGAATAAGACTGTAATGTTTTTTTTTACGATAGCTCCTTAGAGTATATAAAGTGGTATCGATCCAAGGCAGTGTAGTCAGTTTTTGATGATCTTTACCTGACTCGGTGGACCTGGGCGTGGCTAAGACCAAAGCTAGGGTATTTATACATCCATTTATTTCACAAATCGACACAATGTTTTTGTTTATTCGTATAACCACTCTTCCCAGTATTGATATCAACAAAAATGTAGCATCTAACATAAAAAACCGTTTAGTTGTGTCAAGTTTAGTGGCATAATAGCGCGGTGACCCAGGAGCCCAAGATTATTGTGACAGTACGTAGAAGCGGAGTATTATATTTGCTGTCTCTTTCTCTCTCATGGTGTACGGCGTAAAAACCCGCAGAAAGTGATTTATCACAAGTTTGAATCGGTTGGGTAAAAATAATTAGCTCTCTCTCCATGCATTGTTTCTCCAAGGATAGCTCACATCAGAAAAAGAGTTTTCTTTATTGGCGTTAAGATTCAAATGCGCATTCCTTTGATGCATCAAACCCTTAATCCAAGTAAAAGGGTAGGGAAAGAGTAAACTCAGTAAAGGGTGAGATACGTCAGGGTATTCGGTAGCAATGTTTGGAATACATGTAATTAATGTGTTTGAAGAAATGCGTTCAAAATGCTGGGTACCTAATCATTCCCGAAATTAGTCTGGGTCTTTGTTACAAATTACGGTCTTAGATGATCCGACTGCAGAGGCGTTAAGAATCCTGCTCGAAGATGGCACGACAACACATTTACATGCCATTGACAACCGTATGTGTGAGTAATTTCATATAAACCTCTAGAGATGAAATCGCCGTTAAAACACATATATCGATAAAGTTTTATCGACAAATCGGTCGACACGTCGACTAAATTTAGCAGATTTAGTCGACGTTGGTAAGACGCTCGACTATGTATCAAGACGTCACGGGTTCAAGTTCGGCGTGATTTATTTGATCAATATGCGTCATAACACATTAAATTAATATAAAATTATATGAAGTGTATTTGAGAAAAGAAGGAAAGAAAAGGAGAAGTGAAAAGAATAGAAAAGAGTGTGAAATGAGTATATGACGCGAAAGTGAATGGAAGAAGAAGTCGAGGACGCCCGAAAAAGACATGGCACGATCAAGTTAATCAAGTACTTGAATCGGGTCATAAATAACAGAATAACAAAAACGTATGTATGAGACGATGTATGAATGTGAATGAAGCAAGAAGTGTGTACCAGAGGCAGAGTTATATGGCGGTCCGTCCTCTCTGCCTACTCCTGCGGGGAAACGGTGTGATGGTCAGTTAGTTTTAGTTTAAGTGTATTTGCGGCACGTTCCAGAGTGGTAGATACTTTAAGTATCGCCCTGGTGAAAGACCATCATTCAGAATCGAAACGTTGCTTAAATGGCTTTAGCCATGTTTGGTGATCAGATCTGAATGGCCAGGTACTTTCCAACCTTCCTCTTCCTCATATCTTTCCCTCCCCACTACCTTTAGCTTCACACCATACCCCAATCGGAGACGCCACAGTCTCATTGGCTACAGACGGTTGGGCGCACTTGGGACTCTTGTGCGGTATTAACTACAAAAACTTAGGTAGGACAAGGGAAGAAGAAAGTTGCACGATGTCTAAATATTCGTAAGAAATAGTTTTTCCATCGAGAAGTGCAAAAAATATCCTCCTAATTGCTTTCATCGTCGGCTGGAACGTCTCATATTAATTTCGCAAGTGTTTCAAGAAGCACAAGAGATAAATAATTTGGGAGCGTTTCATTACCGACTGTTGGTTATTTCCAATACGAAACGCTGCCACTAATTTATTAAGCCAGGGCTAAATTGAAAGGGTGAAGGGGGAGACGAGGGAGGTAGGGTGGGTGCTATAAACAAAACGCAGCCACCGGATCCTTACGCTAAACTTTATATCAGGCAAGTTTGAAGAGGGTAATAATTGATAGAAATTTACAGCGGAAAGGTCTCCGATCTAATCGTTGAAATTTTAAACAAATTCGAAGCTTTGCACAGAAGAACGGCGCTAGGTTAGGTAAGGTTGTTTTCTTAAATTGTGGCAGATCTGTTCTATCGAGTCACATAACAAATTTCAACCAAATCAAACCATTTCATTTCAAAGCACTTCGACATAATATTTTTAATAACAATATCGTCATGAAATTTGCTCAGATTTTCCTGGCAAAATTTTATGGGACGATGAAACTAATTTTAGTTCGCTGTATTATTTCTACCATGAGTTATGGAGCTTTAAAATGAAAACATTAGTTTGAGTTAGTTACTTAAAGGGTGGTTGGACTTCTAATCAGACAGTGAGGACCAATTATCTCCGAAGCGCCATTTTGAGAAGTTTACACCAAAGCACTTAAAAGTTTTTGTTGTTGTTTTACAATTCAATTCCTACGTGTTCAGTACCTGGTTGGATATTGAAAAAAAGTTAACTCGGGTAACTCAATGCTCTCACTGAGTTACTTGAAGCGACAAAAAGCTAAAAGAGGCCCTAACTTGTGTCGCTTGAGTCAAGCCTTTTCACAAATGCTAAATGTATTTTGGATGGCTGAAGGGCCACAAAAGTCTTCAGAATCAAACGAGAGTTAGAGTATTCGATGCAGAAAAAAAACTAATCAAAACTGCATCTTTAACTCATTTTTGACCAAAGTGTCGCTTAAGCTTCTTTGACTTTCCAGAGACGAGATTATTGTTTGATCTCCGTGGTCCATTGATAAGACGCTCGGCCACGAATCCAAAGGTCGCGGGTTCGAACCCGGCGTGAGCAAATAAGTTTTCTTTAATTAGTATGTCTCATAACACATTTATTTAATATATATTTGCCGAACGTTCCAGAGTGGTAGGTACTCCAAGTATGGTCCTGGTAAAATACCACCATTCAGAATCGAAACGTTTCTTGAAATGGCTTAAGCCGTGTTTGGTGACAAGATCTGAATAGCCAGGTACATGCAAACCTTTCTCTTCCCCATCTTCTTCTCCTCCCCACTACCTTCAGCCTTACAATATACTTCAATTGAAGATGCCATAGTCTCACTGTTGGAAGCATTTGGGACCCTTGTGCGGTGTACTATAAAAAAATATTGAATACGTCTTGAGTTTTTCGTTATGTGTTTATTGTTGTACAAAGACAATGGATTGTCAAGTACAAAACACTAACATTACCTACATATTCCTGTGTTAAGGTTGCTAGAACCATTTTATTCGCTTAGGGAGAAAACTCCACCGGCTATGAAATAATGCATCAACGTAAGGAAAACTCAAAACGAGTTAGCGTGTTACGTTGAACTTTTCTTTATAGTAAGAGGAACTGAATTCAACACAACTACTTGCATTAAGCTAGCCTAAAATTTGCTTTTGACGGTACCAGAAAATGATCTCCTTCTATATTTTCAGATATAAGATGGATGTAATTTAAAAAAATGTATTTACATTAATGGGACGGAAGGCAGGTGGAAAGCACTTAATTTAATGATTTTCTTTTGACCTGGTTTTCAGTTTATTTCATTAGGAATGTACCGTATTCATGATGATAAATTATCAAAGTTAAAACGCTAAAAACATATTTCTTAAAGTTTCGAGATGGTGGTTATTAAAAAGCCTTAGAGGTGGTTAGTTTATAGTGTTATTGTGTTTATTAAATGTGTGTGAAGATCCTTCACAGGAAAACTGAAGCTTACATTTTGAAAGCCTGGCTTTAAGGTATTATATTTAATTTATTACCATACCGCCCTATGTACGCCTTTTGCGCCCTTTTTTGGACGGGTTATAAACATTGCATAATAAATAACCCCATGTACGATATGTGTCTAGCGCTTTCTTTGTAGAAAATACATATTTTTAGTAAAGAATATTAAATTAAGAAAATGATTTATTTCTGATTTTAAGGGTAATGTATTTTTTTTGACGTACGAATTTTATAGAAAGTGAAATAGATTTAATAAAATTAAAATTAATTTTAAAGCTCAATGCTTTTTATTTTCATATTATATTTTAAAAATGACACCAATAATCTTCAAAATAAAATATGAAACTGAAAAAACAGAAATTAAAAAGTAAAACGGTCGCGACCGAGACTCAAACTCGAAACCTCTACTCTATCCGGGATTAACGTCTCTGCCAATTAAGCTACCGAAACCTTATCAGAAACTGGGATTTTAATCAATCTCATACTTCATAGAAAATTATATATATTACTTGTCAATTTCTTCCGATATAAGCTTCTAGCATCTTTGTTATGGTATACAAAGCTCTACCCGAACACATATTGTATACCTAGATGGTGTCTTGTGATAAACCATCCAAAATAATCATCCAAATAGATTGTGTTTGAATGATACCCGTTTCTTTGTGTGTAATATTTTTTTGTAAGAAAACGTAAAAGAAAACTGAAACATTAAACTAGAGCGTAGTAAATTATAATAAAAATTAAAATATATTTTCTAACAATATTTTTTTGTAAAATAATCAAAATAAAGTACAAAAACATAATTCAAAAGGTTTGTCTAAGTCCACCTCACTAGAAAGTCATGTCCTGAGGCGGACTACATTTGGATTTACTAATGTTGAAAATGGTGTTTAAATCCTCTTTTTGATAACTTAAAGCCAAGTTTTATTTGTTTTTATAAATCATTTGCATTGTTCGTTTTCTTTATTGCTGGGGAACGTGAGAGATAGAGCTAAGCGGAGAAGTATTAATAGTTCCTTGGTCAAAAAGCTGTTTTGAATTTAGGTTTGTTTACAATCTCACTCTGGTTAGCCTTTGTTATCGAAAATTAAATTAATAAATTGCGGTTTTATCGTTTTACGAAATGTTTGATTAAAATATTTTGGGACTGCGAAAAACTTGAAAAGTTTTGTAGTTGACGTCCTTTTGAACCTTTTAGGATGGTCTTTATAATACCCTTTTAGGTTAAAAATAATTGTTTCACATAGAGTGGCATAATATTCTTGTATAACATATTCAGACGGGACTGGCAATACTTGCCTTTAAAGGTTACTATGCTCTACATCATAGTAACCTTTTTGATAAAATATATTTCTAGTATTACAAATATTGGTTTTGTAAGGTTTCTTGTAATGTACATTTATGTGAAAGTCCCATCGAAGATAGTCATATTTTTCCACATAAAAATACTTTATACTTTCTGTTTAAAATATTTTGCGGCATTGTGAAATATTGCTTTGATATTCATGTATTTTTCAATAGGATTCTTTTCTTTGTTATCTTCTTGCTTCAATTGAAAAAGTTAAGTACTTTGTTTTACTTTAATTTAACGAAAGCGAGTTTGTTTTTAACCATGTTTGTAGAACAAAGAGCCCATGTTTAGCTTCTTTGAATGTATCCTTCCATACAAAAAAATTAACTGTAACAAGGGAAGAACTATTTTTCCTCTGGTGGGAAGAGAAGAAATTTAATTTGTAGTTAAACTTACTTTGGAATTTAAATAAAATAATGCTATGATTTTTTTTGCTCTGACAACTTTGGGGTAGAGGAGAGGTTAAAAATAAAAGCGCAATTATCTACCCTATTGGCACAGCGGTCTATGCACGCTACTTGGAGCCGAATGAATACGGATTCAAAGCTCGCCGCAGTACAAATACATTGACGTTGATCTGCATTTTTTAATATTGTTACACGGCAAAAGGGTTCATAGCTATCCTTAGTTCAAATGATAAATAAACATGCATAATCAGGTAATTGGAAGCCTGTACTTGATAGTTCGCTCGATATATATACATGGCATGTTCAAAAGAAAAGGTTAATTTTGAATTTTCGCGGGCTGTGTACATTCGATTATCGATTTTTTGTTGTTGTTATGTTGGTACACGTATGTTTATCATGTGTTAGCATTATCAGCTATTTTGTGTTAGTGGTTTGTTTTTGACAACTGGAAAGGTTATTCACGTTTTTGTATGTTCTTCGATTTTTTACTTTTGAAAAAAATGGATCAAAGAGTAAAATCCATAATTTATTTTTCCACAACTCCAGGACGCTCATCGTCATTGACATCTTCTCGGCCTTCTGTAAAGCGCTTGTACCACTTATAAACACTTTTTTGAGACAAAGTAGACTCGCCGAATGCTACAGTCAACATTTTAAGTGCGTTGGAGCACTTTATTCTATTTTTAACGCAAAATTTAATACATATTCTTTGATCCATTTTTTTCAAAAGTAAAAAAATCGAAAAACATACAAAAACGTGACTAACCTTTCCAGTTGTCAAAAACAAACCACTAATCCAAAATGGCTGATAATGCTAACATATGATAAAAATATGTGTACCAACATAACAAAATAAAAATCGACAATCGAATGTACACAGCCCGCGAAAATTCAAAATTCACCTTTTCTTTTGAACAGGCCTCGTATATATTTAAATAGTGAATTCCACATGAGAGTCCCATCCTTGGAATAACGATATAAGGAGGTATGGCCAATATTTTTACCCGACCTACTCAAATTTGCGATAAATCACTTTCTCCGAGTTTTACGTCGTTTACCATGAGAGAGAAAGAGTCAAGAAAAGTCGTCACATAATATTGCAGCACTTCTAAGTATGTAAGGATGTTCTCCGTCCGCGTTAACGTCACATCATCGAGTCGCATAACTTACGTGAGTGAATTTTGAGGTTATTTCCTATATTTGTGTTGATTAAAAAACTTGCAGTGGTTATACAAATAAATCAAACATGATGGTGTTATGTGCTATGCGTGAATGTTTAAAATATGACCAAACAAATATTATAAAACATCACTTTTCAGAGGTATATCAACAGTTTTAAATATTTTTGACCGAACTTTAGAATTTTCACATTTTTAATGATATAAAGACACGAACTCAACAGAAAGCTTCCATCATTATTCAGGCAAACTTTCTGTGTGATATTTTGACTTTATAAATCATTTTAATGGTACCTTCATATTGTTGTTTTGTGTTCAAATACGTTTTTAAAAATGTCCGAATTCTACGTAGACGGTAACTAATAGGCTATCCAACATCCTTTAATATATCTTTGTCTCATTCTATCGAGTCAGTATAAAGTCAACCGTTCTGACTACACTGTTTCGCAATGGTACTTCTCCATGTCCTTTAAGGTCCTAACTGCTTCCGACCGTCTAAAGCCAGTGAGACTGTGGCGTCCCCAATCGGGGTATGTTATAAGGTTGAAGGTAGTGAGGAGGGGATAGAGATGGGAAGAGGAAGATTGAGAAGTACCTGGTTATTCAGATCTGGTCACCGAACACGGCTTAAGCCATTTCAAGCAACGTTTCGATTCTGAATGGTAGTTTTTCACCAGGGCGATACTTAGAGTATCTACCACTCTGGAACGTGCCGCAAATATACTGTATATTATTTTGTATGAATTATATGTGTTACGGCAGATATTAATTAGATAAAATTTATGTACGCACGCCGGGTAAGAACCCGCGACCTCTAGATTTGTAGTCGAGCGTCGGACGGATACAGTTTGATGCTAACAAGGGGTGCCGACTTACTCCCTTTTAAGAAAAAAAAATGCTTTGCGATAGAGTTTGTGGGGATCATAAATCTCAAGGTTTATTGCTTCTTTAAAAAATATGTCAAGTGAATTTATTTGAAGCCTGGAAAAGCTGAACGGACGATTCTAGGTTATTTGCCGAAAAATTGGCCGGGCGATATGCATTATTCTACGAAGGGTCAGACCGGAGGCATTAATAAATGATTGTCGGATGTCGGAAGACGCATGGCGGTAAAATAAGGTTTCGGATTGGGGAAGGGCGTCGTCAGTGTGTCTCTCTAACCTTTCACTTTCCTTTTGTGTTGCCCTCCCCCAAAAAACCTTCCCGCTCTCCAAAAAACACATAATTCAACCGGTGGTGGCAAGGAGCTCTTCTGCACTAGAGAGTACTATCAACTAAATGGGAATCGTCTAACCCAAATAAATAGATAATGGGAGTAAATCTGGTAGACGATAAAACAAATTAATGGGTCAGATACTATTACGACGTTTCTAAGCTATTGGTACAACTTCAATATGAAAAAGAAGACCAAGTATTCTTCTTTTTCTCCTAGCACCCTCTCATATCGGAGGTTGTCTTTCATCAGGGAGTGCTGCAGCCCAGAACAACTCTACGGTTGCAAATACTCAGGTTTGACGACCTGCATGGTCGAGTGGTAAGACGCTCGACTACGAATCCAGAGGTCGCGGGTTCGAACCCGGCGTGCACAAATAAATTTTATTTAATTAATATGTGTCATAACACATTTAATTAATATAAAATAATATATAGTATATTTGCGGCACGTTCCAGAGTGGTAGATACTCTAAGTATCGCCCTGGTGAAAGACCACCATTCAGAATTGAAACGTTGCTTGAAATGGCCTTAGCCGTGTTTGGTGACCAGATCTGAATAGCCAGGTACTTCCCAACCTTCCCCTTCCTCATCTCCTTCCTCTATCCACTACCTTCAGCCTCACAACATACCCCTATTGGGGATGCCATAGTCTCATGGCTCTAGACGGTTGGGAGCAGTTGAGACTCTTGTGCGGAGTTCACGTAAAAAAAAAAAGGTATCATACTGATTTTTTTTGAATTCCAGTAGAAAATAAATAGCAGAAAGATCGCCGAAGAGATGCCAGAGTGGAGCGATGATTTCATAACATTCGGATAGTAAATTCTGTATGCGAAAGGAAGAACGGAATTAGTGAAAAAAAAACGCAGCTTTAATGGAAGGCTAAAACAAAATAAGCAATTTTGTTTTTTTAATGTAATCATGTCACATGTACTTTTTCAAAAAATAATAGCACATAATTTTATTTTTTGACTCATCTGATTTTTATTATTTCTAATTTGGAAACTGCTAATTCGTGGTGGGACTCCATTTCAATGATTTTAATAATACAAATTTCTTAAATTTATTCCACTATCTTTTATTTGAGACCTGACCAGTTTCACCTTATGACGGGCATCTTCAGACTGGTCAGACCAGTATATGTATCTATGGAACAATTTTGCATACTTAACTCAAAACTTGTTTTTTTTACTTATTCCGTTCTTCCTTTCGCACACAGAAATAATATACCAACTTCTGACCCAAAACAGAAAAATTACCGTCAGCAGGAAAAGGAAGAATAAATTAGGCAAAAGCAGGCCTCCATAGTCGAGTGGTAAGACGCTTGACTACGAATCCAAAGGTTGCGGGTTCAAACCCGGCGTACGCCAATAACTTTTATTTAATTAATATGTGTCATAACACATTTGATTCATATGAAAATAATAAAAGCATATTTGCGGCACGTTCCAGAGTGGTAGATACTTTAAGTATCGCCCTGGTGAAAGATCACCATTCAGAATCGAAACGTTGCTTGAAATGGCTTTGGCCGTGTTTGGTGACCAGATCTGAATAGCCAGGTACATCCCAACCTACCTCTTCCCCATCTCCTTTCCTTTCCCACTACCTTCAGCCTCACAAAATACCTCGATTGAGGATGCCATAGTTCCACTGGCTCTAGACGGTTGGGAGCAGATGAGACTAGTGCGGTATTCAATATAAAAAAACTAAAAACCCCAAACAGTGAGCTTGCGTCGTGAAATTTGAACAATTTTGCTGTCTGGAATTTCTAGGTTAAAAAAATATTTTTTCTTCAGCTAGCAATATAATATCAATCATGACTCTTGGTAATAACCATTAAACTGTAAAATAATACGACTAAACGCAATATTTTTCAGTAAAAAAAAACCGAAAATATTGTCGAAACTCAGGCAATGCTTTGTGGTAAAACTGGGATATTTATGGAGCTAGATAAATCATTGACTGATTTTTTTTTGTACGAGAAAATGCTCCGATTTGACAAATTATTATTTTTCAGTCTTACACCTGTATATATATATAAAAAAACTTGATGGACTGATACAGAAAACATAATATGTGTAACTGATATTTAAATGCACCACGATTGCCTTTGATATGTGTAGACCGTTTTGCTTTGATTAGAAAACTTTCCAGACATACAAATATAATCTTACACAGTTATGGAAAAATTAAAGCTTTTCTGGACTATTTTTCCGGCTTAATCTTATCAAATAACCTAGTTTCCTAACTAAAACAATACTTTGAAACATCTAATAATTAATGATGCTGAAAGTAGGTAATAATAAAGTCATAAAAAGGTTGCTTTGCTGAAACAATTTACTTCAAATGAAGTTAATAGTTTTGAACAAAACATTGTCTTTTAGAGGGTATTATATAAATGTAGAGAATCGATTGATAAACGTGGTGAAAATAGTTTTAAAAAACCTCCATGTATTAGAGTTTTATGTGTCAATTGCCTTTGAAATACTAATTGAATCGTTATGTAACGTTTTGATTTTACAAATAAAATTTTTTTTTCTGTTGTTTTATATCAAATAAGTCTGCTTTAAAATTTACATTCCTAGTTACTGCAACAATAAAACCTAAAGTTTTTGAATGTTGTAAAAAGCTGAATATGTTGTTTTAAATATAACACATTCCGTTAATTTTAGTATTTACATAAGTGAATTGAACAGCGTGTTTTATTAATTACAGTTGTTACCTCTAATGTAATTTTATTTGCCAAAAAAAAGTTGCTTTATTCCATCCATTTAATAAATAGAATTATGTCTGCTCAAATACATTATATGTAGGTACTTTATTCGATAGGTAAGTTTTTATTTATATTTAATTATAATTATTTAACTAATTCATCGGTACCAAATTCGAAAAGTTAACACTCGTACGTATGTTTGTATCTATGTACCTACTTACAAAGGAAATTATTTACGATTAATAAACTTATGTCTCTTTAGTGAAGCCCTTGTTCAAATTTTAATAAACTGTCTTAGAATACAGTTATTTAGAGATTTAAACTCTAGATAACATTGTAATTAACACTTCGAAATTGTTGTACGCACAAGGAAAATCTTGATTCAAGTTCATATTTATTATTATACATGGTTATGGTGGAAAACATTATCTCAGCGTGGCTCAATTTGTCTGAAGGCAATGTAGTTGGAGGGTGTAAAATCTCAACAGCCATTAAACAAGAACATTCATTTTAATTCTAGATGGTGGTATTCGACAAGGGCCATAATGATAAGAAAGTAGAGAAGAGCGGATAAGGGCAGTGGGATGAAGCAAGGATAAGCACTTGGAGTAAGAACATAGATGGAGAGAGAACTAAATATTTTTACCCAACCTATACAATTTGAGATAAATCACTTTCTCCGGGTTTTAACGTCTTATATCATGAGAGAGAAAGAGACAAGAAAAGTCTTCACATAATATTGCAGCACTTCTAAGTATGTAAGAATGTTCTCCGTCCGCGCTAACTTCACATCGTCGAGTCGCATAACTAACGTCAACGGATTTTGTGGTTATTTCCTATATTTGTGTTGATTAAAAAAATTGCAGAGGTTATACAAATAAATCAAACATGATGGTGATATGTGCTATGCGTGAATGTTCCAATAAGACCAAACAAAGATGATAAAACATCACTTTTCAGAGGTAATTCAATAGTTTTAAATATTATTGATCGAAGTTTAGAATTTTCACATTTTTAATGATATAAAAACAGAAAATCAATAAAGATCTTCCATTATTATTATTTAAGAAAACTTTTTGTTATTAGTGTTTGTGTGATATTTTGACTTTGTAAATCATTGATATTGTTTTTTTTAATGTGTTCGAATATGTTTATTAAAAATGTCCGAATTCCATGGGGGCAGTAACTAATAGGCTATCCAACATCCTTGAATATATCTTTGTCTCTTTTTATCGAGTCAGTATAAAGTCAACCGTCCTGACTACACTGTTTTGCAAGGTACCTATCCATGTCCTTCAAGGATAAGCAGATGAAAAAGGAAAGTATTTGCTGATAACTTTACTATTTTTTTAGAATGCATCAGTCAGGATCAAACGGATATCGCCGGAAACCGACTAACGATGGCAAAAAATATGAATGTGCTTGTAAAAACACATTCTTAATGTGAATATATTTTGATACAATAGACTTTTGGACATTACCGAGTATAATACAATTCTTTGCGAGCTAGAAAAGTAAAAATCCATCATATTTGACTGCATGGATATTCCAGTAAATGAGGACTCAGGGAGTAAATGGGCCACAGGATTTACGACTCTATGTACAAACAAGAACTAACTCTAATGATCACATTCGGGCGAACACGAGAGCTTACCGAAATAAGCATCGTAGGGGTTCAGTTATCTCAGTATGTAGAGCAGTTGTTCTACACTTTACACAATTCTAGTGGGGTCGCAAAGTTCTACTGGTTAATGGACTGAGATTCAGATATCGTTATTTGGTAGAGCACAGCAAACTGCAGTGGGAATAAAGTCCTATAAAACTACCCACCAAACCCGTATTATTATAAAAATACATTAGTACTTGGTTCACAAACAATGGCGTTTTTTTATGTCAATTAAAGCCACAAAAGCCACACTAGATGTAAAAAGACACATTAAAAAATCTCGCCCAAATGAGCGACAGTTTCTGTTGAAGTTATTTTAAACTTCAATAACTCAGCTGAGAATAGACAATGAACTGCCACCTTAGACTCGTTTTAAAGAAGAATGATGAAAATTTGTGTCAGTACCATCAGTGGCGGCCGAAAGCTGCGTACTGCTCACGTGCAGTGAACCCACGATTTTAGACTTTCTGGATTTGACACGTGTCTACGAACGGGATCTCATATCTCAGATCCTAATTATTTGATCTAAATGAACTGAGTGTTATTTTTAAGAAAGTGTTTGTTCTACAATTCATTTCATGATTCAATTGTACCCATATTCTAAAAAAATGAAAAAGATGGCTGGGAATTTGAAAAAGTTTTTCTGATTTTCTTTAAATGTCGCGATATATGTTGTGAGTGCAACTACAAAAAACACGAAAAAAACCAAATTCTAAAGAGAAAGAAATCAAGAACGCCGAGCTAAGATCAAAAACCATAGCACAGACTCAAAGTAATAACATACCAGGAAGGAGCGCTAGTATAGTCACGATAGATGATTTCTCAATGACTGGGGCTTGGCTGCGGCTAGGGTATTTATACATCCATTTATAGCACATGTCGACATTATGTTTTTGTTTATTTGTATTAACACTTTTTCACAGTATTTTTATAAACAATAATATAGGATATAACCTGAAAAACCGTTGAGTTATGTCCTGTTATGTGGCATAAAAAAACGTAGTGGGCGGAGTCGCCGGAGACGCGGGAGACGGAAAATATGCTTAAATACCTAAAAGCGGTGCTATATTGTGTGAGAACTTGTTTTATCTCTTTCTCTCTCACGGTTTACGACGTAAAAATCCGTAGAAAATGATTTATCGTAAGTTTGTATAGCTTGGATAAAAATATTTGGCTTTCTCTAAATGTATTCTCGTTTTCAGCTAACAGATGATAGATGATATTTAAGAATCATCTAGGGGTGTTCATGGTGGAAGAAAAAAAAACCGCAGAACGTCGCTAATACATATAAGAAGTCTGGCAATTTCGGTTTTGTAGAGAAAATACGTGTGTAGGAAAAAAATAATAAATTAGAAGATGCCTATATTAAAAAAACCTCACGTAAGAAGAAGAAGAATGAAATGGCTGAAAAGGTGAACGAAATTAATTGAAAAATCAATTAACAGCATTATTACTAGAAAATTTAAATAAATTATGTTGAAGTCGCAGCTATTTGAATAAAATATCAAGTACAAAATCATTTATTTTCACACGTATGGAAAAACTTTTATCTCAATGAAAACAGTTCGAAGCAAACTATAAAAAATACCACAAAAATGCTCGAATGTGCCAGAGGGGAAAGAATGTTCATTGTTGTTTTTTATTAATGAACGTCAGTTCACCGCAGTGTATGTGCCAATATTTAGTTGAATTACCATTTTTCAGTTGTTGTCTTGTATCATCCCATGAGTTTTTATGGATCATTTCTAAAAAGCGTCAATTTGAAGTAACATCTTTCGGAAATCGATGTTTTATTGGGCATTTCCGAAGAATCTATGATTTTTTGTTTCTTCGATTGCTTTTCACAAAAAATACAGTTGTTATGGGTATTGCGACCTGAGTTGACGTCAACAAAACACAAACAAAGATGCATCGCTTGCATGCAGCACGTTTCAAACTAGTTTATTTATTTTTATTTCAACGGACTATTGTCCAATTACAAGAAATACACAACACAAAATGAGAAAAAACCAGAGAAAAAACAGCACATACAAAATATTTGAAGAAATGACTAAAATAAGACACAAATACACATTTGAAAGAACATTCAAGTCAAAGCCTGGACAAGGCAAAATAGTCGTGAATAATGACAAAATCATTTAGACTGCTACAAAAATTTTCTAGACAACGGATTGAGTTAACAAGTCTCGACATTCTGTCAGTGGAGAATGATACCCATAATTAGTAGAGTGATGATTGAGGAGCAGCAATTTGTTGGTTTTAAGTCTATGACAAAGAATTTTAAACTAGATTAGTTGCAACAAAGAAGGTGAGTCAATAATACAATTAACAATTTTGAAAATCCAAATTGAATTTAGTCTTTCCTACGCTTTTATAATAGATTTTTTTAATGTTTGTTCGATTTCGTCGTATGGATAATCGCCTCTTTCTCACGCGATGTTGTACGGATTCTATTTGATGAGTGTGAACTGTGTTGTTATTATTAATATAATATAAGTAACTGTAAAAACCTTTTTTTTTTCAAATTTGTTTTCGTATACACTTGTTAACCCTTTTTCGCTAATAACATTAAGTAGGCATAAGCAAGACAAAATGCTATTTCTCAGTGAGGTTTGGCTAGGAAATTTCTGCCGGAAGTACATATATATGCACCAATACACACAATCCTAAGTTTGCATTGTCTAGGTCGACTTTAATTGCATATCCTATTGTATGAACCTTTTTAATTTGTGAACGTATTCTAGATATAGTTATACGGTTATAATTTGTGTTTGTAAATTAATATAATTAATAACTATAACATAAATTTTTTTTTTACACTGAATAATACAACACAAGAGTCTCAACTGCTTCCAAACATGTAAAGCCAGTGAGACTATGGCATTCATAATTGCGTATGTTGTGAAGCTGAAGATAGCGGGGAAGGGAAAGAGATGGAGAAAAAGAAGGTTGGGAGTTCCTGGCTATTCGGATCTTGTCACCAAACACGGCTAAAGCTATTTCAAGCAACGTTTCAATTCTGAATAGCGGCCTTTCACCAGGGCGATACTTAGTCTATCTACCACTCTGAAAACTTGCCAAGAAAAAATATTTGTTGCTTTAATCTACAAGAAAAGATATTTCTCGCTTTGATCCACCATTTCAAATATAGAACAATGTCTACTAAAATACATTATAGGTAGGTACTAGAAAAGTTTTTTTTTTATTTCATAATTTTCTGAACACATCTTTCAGTTCCAATTTTGTTAAGTTCACATTTATACGTAAGTACGTGCCAGTGTTAACGTACTCACAAAGGAAATTATTTGTATTTAAGACATACGAGTCTATTACTATTAAAATTGTCAACTTATTATATAACTGTTAGCTGATTTATTTTGTTTACAAATATTTGTTGTGTGCATTGTAATTTAAATGACATTTTTTCTCCCAGAAGCAATTAAAACTTGTATCTGGAAAAAAAAAATTGTCTATTGCTTTCTTCAATTATATAAAAAAACTCGTTTACAAGAAATGAAAATAATACATAATGTATTTTTGCAGAAGGCATTTGTGGTTTGACATATATTATTTAAAACGCACACAACAAATATTCGAAAACAAAATAAATAGTTAAATTACAGTTTGACAATTTTTATGTGTATTACAATTGTCAATTTTTATAATGTATTACTTAATTATAAATTAAAGTTATTTTTTCATTTTTTTTCATACACAATAACTAAAAAAAAATACACTGTACTTCAGTGAAATTATATCTCAATTGTATTAGTTATTGTCAGTAGCTTAACTTAGAATAAAAATTCAAATTTATTTATCAATTTTGAGGTGCCCTACACAGTTCAGTAAGGCTGTTGAAAACAGTTTTTTTTGATAAACTGTCAACAAAATTAATGGCAGTGTTTTCCGTTATCATCTTATTATAAAAGTCCTTTTTGCACACTGTCAGAGCCTTTCCACCGCCCCCACCCGTCCGTCATTAGTGCTGGGTAAGTGGATACGACTATAAAGGGGCGGTTTCATATTCCAACTCCCCGCCCCCTGCCACCCCGCGCTTACTGATTTGAATATGGCCAATTTTAAAACAATGTTCAGGAATTTTCAGAAATTCTCAGGCATTTTTGGCAAAAAAACAGCCCGGAACGGATTGGATTTCGGAAAACGGATTTTGAAAATGAGTTGGCGCAATAATATCGGAAAATCTCCAAATAACTGTTGAATGCTTTTCAACGCTGATTTGTGTGCTATTCGTTCGAGGGATGTTTTACAAATTAGCACTTGAAATTTTACGTAGTCAAATATGCATTTTTATTAACGAAACCTCGCCTTTAATTGGTAATCGATAAGTGAAAAAAAAACTTCACGAATTTTGATAAACATCGATCTGAAATCGAGCGTAAATATTTCTAAAAAAATTCGCTATTAAGTGATGACATTGATATCTAAACAAAGGAATGATAATATTATTAGTGATCAGGTTTGATGTTTAGTAAATTTACGTGATATTTACGGAATCAATAAATAAGATATCAGAGTTTTGGAAAGATTTACCTGTTAATCCATGTCTTCAATAGAAAATATCAAACAAATATGTGTGCCACTTTATGTCAACACTGAATTTATAGAAAAAGTCATGAAAATATCAATTTCATACGCACCAGTTATATTAACACGTATCCAACAAGTGTGTAAAGAGATAGTAAAATATATTTCACGCACCGCTCATATTCGAATAATTATAAAGATTAGACTGATAGCACGTTTAGATTGACATTAATTCCAAGGAGCACAGGAATACTTGTAGGAGCGCAGCGGTCCTCGTTGAAGCGAACACCTCGCGCGAGAAAACCACAACAATGTGTTTGGGGCTCGGCGGCGGTAACAAAAAGCCGGTCCACAATACAACACTGCCGAGAGTAATCTGTGGAAGCTGTAGCCGTAGCTTGGTCAGTGGCAGCGAGCATGCCAGGAGCCAGCGCGCGGGAGGGCGAGAGAGAGAGGCGAACAAACCGAAATCCCCGGACGGTCGGGCAAGTACTCCGCGCCGATCCGCAGCGAGAAGAAACAAACAGCTGCCGAAATAAATTGCGAAACGATAATGCTTTATGAGATATTGTTATTATTTAGCGTGGAACTTAAGGGTTGGAAGCCGCGGGACTAAACAAGCAGCGCCTAGCGACAAGCTGCCAACCTGTCGGGCGGGTGATACGAATCTTTGACTCGTAAATGGATCGGTCGTTCTGGGCTGGGACGCGTGCGGGGATGCTGGAGTGAAGTGTGGGAGGGGGCGGGGAGGCTGGGAGGCTGCGAGGCTGCTACCTCCCCCACCCTCACCTTCTCCCCCAGACACCCCCGCCCACCTCCCGCCCAGGACGCGGAGGCCCCGCTTTTCAGCTACGCTCAGCAATAGGGAACACGTTGGATTTATGGGAAACGAATCGTGTGGTTTATTCGACGATGATCATAAAAGTTGATTTATCTTGCATATTATTATCGTTTCGCATAGCGTATGTATTTTGATGAAATAACAAACATCACATCAACGGTTTGGACCTATCGCACGAATGACATAAAGAAATTTTAATTATTTCTTTCACACATCCAGCGTTTTCTTCTGAAGTATGTGCACGCCTTAATGTATTTAATTTAAGAAACTAAGGTTAGAAAAAAAAACACAATTTTAAAATGTATATAACATATTCGTAAATGATTTTTAAAAACTACCTTTTTAGTTTAAAAAAACTAAACCCTATCGTTTTGAACTGTCAAAATGACGTTCACATTTGTTTTTTGCCTTATTCAAAATGTTTTTAAAAAAAGAAAACAATTTTGGATAATGCATTCTAGCTCTTGGTATTTTTTTATAAATCTGCTTTAGTAAAGTATAACCAATATAATAGGGCTTTGAAGGTAGAAAACAACTTTCATAACATTCTTTAATTACCTTGAAAAGACAAAGTTATCACATATTTATAGGCATACTCAAATTTAAACTCTTTTTCAATCAATAAACAAGATATACACGAGCCAGAAGCTAAATATATTTAGTGCCATTTAAAATACAAATCAATGAAGAGTAGAAGTGGGTACATAAGCTAACTATAAAAAAGTAATAATAAGCTACTTCAAAAATAATATGCAGTTTGTAGTAAATGCATAGGATTAAATATCAATCAATTGTACATTGATTGTAAATAATACAGGTTCCCTGTATTTAAAAAAAAACATTGTTACTGCCCAAATAACAAAACGACTGCGCAACACTAGAATGGATGTTTATTTGATGTTTCAGCTTGTAAATACAAGAACATCTTTGAACAAAGGAGCTTTTCTTATAAAGCTCCTTTGCTGAATAGAATGCTTTGTAATAATACAAAAACTAAAAATGCATTAACCATTATCTTGGCAAGGTAAAAAATAGAATATTAGGTTACAGATAAGATAATAAGTTACATAATATATATTTTTTTAAAAGATAGCAAAGTTGGTGTAAAATATATGTTACACTGCCAAGATATAAGTGAACTTTATTTAAAAAAATGATCAGCACTTCTATGTTAGCTGATAGTGGTAAATTCAGATTATCCGTATTGTCTCTTATATTGTTATAATCAGTTTGGAACTATAGTTGTTAATTTTTATTTATGGTTATAATCACTCATACTACTCCTCTTGTCATAGCTAGTATGAACACCGTATTTATGGCCAATTAGAGTCACCTGATAAGTACTTTATAATATTTAGTATACAGTGGAATATTATTAATATCAACAAACTTAGAAGTTTGTATTTTTAATAGAAAATTGAAAGCTGTTTGTGTATACATTGTATTTTTTATCATTTATCTGTGTAAAACCATTTTCATTTAACTATTTATTTTTTCTTCCCTTTAAATTCTTCTAAAAATATTTTTAAAGATTATTTATCTACTGCTACTTGGTTTAGTTTTTCTGTGTAACCCAATCTTTATTTTTTTAACTTTAAATTTGTGTAAAAAATATTTGTTGAGATTTATTTATCTGCCACTTATGTTTATCTGTGAGAAATAGTTGGGTTGGGATACTGCCAAAATCTCCAGTTAATGTTATTTTCTTATTGAATTACTGTCTGTGTTTTCACCATAAAAAAGAACTTGCACAGTATTACCACAGTGAAATAAGGTGATTTTTCTCTTTGTATTATAATTTTGTGAATAAATTAATAATTAAAAACTGTTATTTCGACCAAAATGTTTTAAATATAACGATATTAGGTTGGATACACTGCTGTACCAAATCGTCAATAGATAAATACTCATTTCTAAGTCTATGCAGTCTTTCCATGGACGAATTTATAATATAAATATTTACAGGTGTCATGGACTGTGAAAAGGTTTAGATTTGTGGAATAAACTGCCGAGAGTTAAAATAATTATTCGATTGTTTAGAAACCGGCACAAAAGTACTAACAGAACATTATTTATTACGGAAGGTTAAAGAAGGAAAATAGATTTTAGAAATAAATTTCGAATTTGATACAAAAATATATTTCTATAATATGACTGGAAATATACCAAAGTACGAAAGTAATTTGATTATTATATTAGATTTGTGTTCACAAGAACATAACCACTAGATTAACATAACTAGAAATAATTACCTTTGTGAGTACGCACGACTGTACGTGAGTGAACTATTTAAAATTTGAACTGATGTTAGTTAATTGAAATTATGAAATTCTAAAAAGAATCTTTTAAAATCTACTTATCTATCCTAATAAAATACCTACCTGCAATGTATTTTAGCAGATATAATTCTATTTTTGAAATGTGTGGATTAAAAAACTAAAAATTTTTTTGGCAAGTCAACTGATGTTCCATAATTTTTAATGTTTTTTTTTAAATGGGAAAACAAATTTTCACAACAAATAAAAGAGATTAAAAGGGATTTGATTTTTTTTAAAATTTACAGTGTTTTTAAAAATTGATGGTTTGTCTAAATCGAATAGAATTCTTCGTGAATTTTATCTTTGCTAAAGGTAAAATTAAGCTGATTTTGAAAAAACGCGAAGTAAAAAATTGTTGTCTTTAACAATAAAATCTAATTATAAAATTATTGTTTTTTTTTTTTAAGGTTCGAACAAGAATTTTTAACATTAATATTACTGAGGTTATCTAAAGCGGTCTAACAAGCGGAATAAATTTAAGTAGATTAATGTCAAATGGCATTTAAAAAATATACTCAATTCTCTTGAGAATGCTTTCTGTTACATTAATAAGCCGGTGAGTGATTGACGTTGTAAAGGGAATACATTAAAGGCTAATTTATTTTAAAGCTTCAATTAAAAAAAATAACGAACAATACAAATAACCCCATTTAAAATTAATAGTTAAATAAAAAAAATAAAACATTACATAATTAGACATTTTAAAAGTTTAAAAAAGCTTTGTTGAAACAGGGCTGGGTTATCTCGAGGCTTTGGAGCCACCCACTTCTCCTTCCCCCTTTTCCCCTATCCTTCACGACTTCATCAGGTGGCTGCGCGATATTTTGTATTTGTCTAAACCCGATCCCGGCCCCGACAAAACTCAAAGGTACGTACTAACAAAATAAAGGCACTTCTTCAAAACATCAAAGTATTCACGCAAATATAAAATCAGCTCTACTGCGCTTAGTAAAGATTTTTTATGATACTCATTTTTAGTTTAGGGTTATATATTATTGGTTGCAAATAAACATAACACATAAAAATGTGAAAATATAAGATATTTTTTTAAAGCGCTCGCACCATTTAAAATTTAAAAGTACGAATGCCTAAGGTATATAAGTCTAGGGAAATATTTTTAATGTTATTCACTCAACAGACATAAAACATATTTTTATATTTGATATTCAATGTCTCGTAATTGTTAAAAATATGATATATATCATTGCGTAATTATTTGATTACTTTTTGTGAAAGAGTTTTCTTAATCTTTTAAGATTGATACTTGGTTGGTTTAATAAACATACTTTTTTAATAATATAATATTAATTCTAATTTTCATGAAATAAGAACTTTGTAAAAAACCATAGATTTTATTTTATTTTTTATGACCGACCGGTTTCGCTTAGCCTAAGCATCATCAACAAAAAATTGTTTTCTTACTGTTCTTTTTTTTTTTAAATTTTATATTTTGCTCTCCCTCTGTATGTATGAGTATATATAATAACAAACTATGTATTTTTTGTTCAATTTAATTTTTTACCCTGATGATGCTAAGACTGCCGATTGGTAAAAAAAATAGGATTCAGTACAAAAAAATGTTTAAAATAACTACATAAGAAAATAAACAAAAAAACAAAAAACACATAAAATAAAAATAAAGTACCTATTTTTAAACCATTTAAATCAAAAATCATATGAAATTACCTTAGTAAGTGTTTGAAAAATAAATTAATTAAACTATTTTAAAATGCATTAATATATATGTATTTATATTTGACAAAAATAAATAAGATTTAGGAAAGTTTTCAAGTAATTTGATGATGCAATTCCCTTTTTGATTTATTGCCCATGTGTTAAAGTTTTATGCAACCGTCACAATTAAACTTATTCATTGAAACCAATAACTTATTACATTCACTGACTCTTAGTTAATTCATGGAAAAAACATAGCCTGTTTTAAAAGATGCTGTGCGAATGGTTTATTAAAGAGAGGATACAGTGAAATTAGGCCTTGAAAAAAACATGCTGTAGGATGAAGAAAACAAAAAACCAGGCAAGTTATTTTACAGCCTAGTCTTTGAACAAAGAACGAGTCGCTAAAAAAATGATTCCCATGAGGCATATTTCAACCGCGTACGAATATTGGGCACAAGCTTGGCATATCTCTTTACTGATGGGAAGTACTTTTGTTTCGGAGCGTCTCCACTGAAATACCTGTAAAACAAACGCAGCTTTCTGATCTTGTCTGTGATCCATAGATTGTATTTTAACGTTTTGTTTAAAAAAAGACAAACATTCTCGAGTTACGAATAACCTCACAACATTTAAGAAAACTCCTTCTACCATCGTTATAAGTGAAAAAATGTTGCTTGTTCAATGATGAAGGGTCGGCAGATGAATTGAACCCACGACGCCTAAGTGGAAATCCGACGCGTTTGTCCATTCAGCTACTAACTGGTTATATTACATTAATTGAGAAGGCACCGGTGAGGCCTTTGTGGGGGCTGCAAATCTAAATTAGCTACCAAATTCAACAGTGGCACGCAATTTTTTTAACCCTCCTCTTCCCTATCTCCTTCTACTCTAGATTACCTTCTATCTGACAACCAAAGGCGAGCATTCTATAAAGACACATAAGTACTTCCTACCCTATATATGCCTACCCATATTGAATGAAATAATATGAAATTATTGCAAAAAATAAATCTACACTATACACAATATGCGTGAAATTCAGCAAATCGCTGCAAGCGCCCCACCGACTTTCCTACTGTAACGTGTCAAAAGCAGTAACTACATATACCCAAACGCCGCCAACGTCAGAGTTGATTATTAAACAGGGTAGGATCAAAAAGTAGTAGGACTGAATTTCTGTAGCGCGAACCGAATGGTGGGAGGAGGTTAGACCACCTGGGCGTGATAGTGGGGAGCCTTCCAAAGAGACCGATATTTTTTCTAGTCACCTGCGGGTAAGCGGGGAGTAAGCCCGTTGATTTCCGTGAACCTCTGTTAAGAAGTGTCGTTGCGATCCAAGATGGAGAAAAATCTCGAGCAGCGCTACGCCATCAAATTCTGCGTCAAACTCTGAAAAACCGCGATGGAGACTCTCGGAATGATTAAAGACGTCTACGGAGATGCTTCCATGAACCGTTCAACAGTGTTCGAGTGCCATGTGTTCCAAGAGAGGCGGGAATTCGACCAAATGCCAGAGCGCTGAGTGGCACAACAACAACTTCCCGCGTCCGAAGAAAGCAAGAATGAGCAAGTCAAGGGTCAAATCCATGCTCATCTCCTTCTTTGACAGTCGTGGTGTGGTTCCCAGGGAGTGCGTACCCCCTGGAGAGACTGTGAATGCCATTTTTTACGTGGACGTGCTTGACAGGTGAGGGAGTTTCTGACCAAGCACAGGGTTGCCACGTTGCCTCACCCCCTACAGTCCAGATCTGGCCCCGCTTGACTTCTTCCTCTTTCTTCGGCTCAAGCGGGACCTCAAGGAAAACCGATACAGCTCCGTAGAAGACGTCCAAAGGGCCGTGACGGCATCTCTGAAGGGGATTCCGGAAAGCGAGTTCCAGAAGGCGCACGCGCAGTGGGAATCGCGTTATACGCGTTGTGTCGAAGCACAAGGGTGCTATTTCGAGGACTACTAAGAATTTGTACCGATTAGTTCAATAAAAACAACAAAAAAAGCAGTACTACTACTTCTTGATCCTACCGTGTATGTTCACTAGACCACACAAAATATGATGCCGTGATGGTACCTATCGCTATAATCAATTAATTCGCTGTTTTTCCTACTGTCTACTCTGACCAAAAACTCTGTGCAGGCCACTGTTCACAACATACTTCAATAAAGGATGCAAAAACCCCACTGGCTCAGGGTAGTTCGTACTCTTGTACGGTATTAACTTGGAGTAAGAATATATATGGAGAAAGAGCTAAATAATTTTACCCAACCAATACAAATTTGCGATAAATTACTTTTTCCGGGTTTTCGCATCGTATATCATGAGAGAGAAAGAGACAAGAAAAGTCTTCGCATAATATTGAAGCACTTATAAGTATATAAAAATGTTCTCCGTCCGCGCTAACTTCACATCATCGAGTCGTATAACTTACGTCAACGGATTTTGAGGTTATTTCCAATATTAAATAAATCAAACATGATGGTGATATATGCTATGCGTAAACGTTCAAATAAGACCAAACAAAGATTATGTAACATCACTTTTCAGAGTTATTTCAACAGTTTTAAATATTTTTGACCGAACTTTAGAATATTCAGATTTTTAATGATATAAAGACATAAAATCAACAAAAAGCTTAGATAATTATTGATATTGTTTTGTTTAATGTGTTCAAATATGTTTATTATAAATGTCTGAATTCAGCGTGGGCGGTAACTAATAGGCTATCCAACATTCTTTAACATATCTTTGTCTCTTTCTATCGAGTCAGTATAAAGTCAACCGACCTGACTACACTGTTTCGCAAAGGTACTTCTTCACATATTCTTACTCAAAGGGTATTAACATTTTAAAAAGCATTTCTACTGGGACAACAGTTGCTGTGAACTTTGATAATATCTACGGGATGGGTACAGTACCCACGTCTAGCTTCTGAGAGAGTAAACTCTGGCTTCAATGAAGCCTCCGTACCAGAAAAACCTATTTCTGAATCAGGGTTTACATCAGCTATAAATCAATTTGACCAGAGTTATCCTTGATCTGTAAGAGGGGTAAGGAGTTATTTGCTCGGCGAACTCTGAGGACATTTGACCGAATGGAGATCCGGTTTTTTATTTTTATTTTTTATTTTTTATTTTTATTTGATTTATTTTGTTACATACATTTAATAATTACAGAAATAATAAAAATAATGTAGACATAACAAAAAAAATCCCACATAGGCAAAAGCCAGTGCGTGGGTATACTAATTCAAATCATAGTTATAGCTCTCTATAGTTACGTTTTACAGTATAAGGTACATTTCAAATTAAGTAAAAAAAATAAAAAATAAATAAATAAATAAAAAATAATATTGTTATTATTATTATTATTATTATTTTTTTTTTTTTTTTTTAATTCAAAATCACAACAGATAAGTTAGTTAATTTTTTAGAATTTAGCACTTATAGTATGAAGAGGCTGGTATCTTTTGCTTTTATCCAGTTTTTATTACATTTTTGTATGTATTTAAGGAAGTTGAATTTGAACACTTAAAATGTAATGAAAGTGAATTATACATTTTGGGGCAATGAAGTATGCATGTCTCTGCGCAAGTCTAGTTTTTGCAGAGAGGTACCTCCAGTACATTATTTATTCTGTTGCTGTAACGATTTTCATTTTTTGCAAATAGTTTACTTCGCGAAAATATGTACTTTAGGCACTGTATACAATAAATTTTTCTTATATCTAAGAGATCAGCTTCTTGGAATAATTGTATGGAGGGGTATGTAATGTTTTTTATGCAACATTATTTTTATTATTAATTTTTGAGATATTTCTAATGGCTTAATATGAGTATTATAAATACCCCCCCAACCGATTATTCCATAAGATACTAATGACTGAACCAAAGCATGGTACACCAATTTCATTATTTTTATGTCAACTATGTTATTTAATCGTTTAAAAATGTAAGTTAAATATCTTAGTTTATTTACAAGCTTTTCTACATGATTCGTCCATTTGAGTTGACTATCTATTGTAATTCCTAAATATTTGACTGTATTTCCCGATTTCATTTCTACACAATTAGAGCATAAAATAGGGTTGCAGTTATTGTTATAGAACCTTATATTTAGGTTAGTTAGAGGTGCAGCCTTTTTGGTATTATAGAATGGAATATAAATAGTTTTTTCACAGTTCAGAGTTAAAAGGTTTTGGTTGAGCCATTCTTTGACAATGGAGGTGCATTTATTAGCATTTTCAGTGACTTCGTTCCAGGATTTACCATGTACTGTGATTGCAGTATCGTCAGCATATGATAATAGTTTTCCCGAAATGTTAATATTACAGAGATCATTTATATAAATTAGGAACAGTAACGGGCCGATAACTGTTCCTTGTGGAACCCTATGTCTAACACACTTTGGTTTACTAATATGAGCACCAATTTTTGTGCATTGATGGCGATAAGATAAATAATTTTTCAAAAGGGAGAGACAGTTATTTTTAATTCCTAAATTATTAAGTTTTCCAATCAGTATATTATGATTGACGGTATCGAATGCCTTTTTCAAGTCTAAGAAAATTGTTAGGCTTTTCATATTTGAGTCAAGATTACTGTATATATTTTTCGTTAGATTAAATAAAGCATCATCTGTACCAAGACCTGATCTAAAACCATATTGATTTGGGGACAAAAGTGCATTGGACTCAAGAAACTCTAGAATTTGTATCTTCATAATTTTTTCTAATATCTTAGCAAGTTGGGATATCAGCGATATGGGTCTGTAATTGTCAAGTGTAAAAATTGATCCAGATTTATGGATTGGAACAATATTTGAGAGTTTAAATGCGTTTGGGAATGTGTTTTTTTCAAAGCAAGAATTAAATATATGTTGCAGAGGTAAGGATATATGTTGTTTAATAGATTTGATTGTGAGGCAGCTTAATTCATCGGGTCCATTGGCTGTATTTGTGTTGAGATTATCAATGTGTTTTATGATTTCCGATTCAGTTACACGTTTTAAATTGAGATAAAATAGGAGTATTTACAGAGTGAGTGTTAATTAGAGTAGGTCTGGACTTGTTTCTAAATGAAGGATTATTATTTATTAAATCTGAGGCAACGTTTGTAAAAAAAATCGTTGAATTTATTTGCAATTTTTCCCATATCCGTAATAACTATTTTATCGTCTGTTACAATTTTTTCAGGCAAAGTTTGTACTTTATGCTTTCTATTTGCGATTTCGTTTATGACTTGCCACGTTTTTTTAGAATCATTATCGGCTATTTGTAATTGTTTAGTGTAGTATTCTTGTTTACACCTCTTTATAAGTATATTAAAAAATTTCTATAAATTATATATTGCTGTTGTAAATTTGCATTAGGTGGTATGTTGTTAGTCGTACAGTATTTCTCATGTTTTTTGTAAATTTTGTAAAGCTTGTTCCTGTGTAAACTTGAAATTATCAGTCCACGCGTAATCCATGGTTTATTTTTTTTTGTGTTTTCTTTTGGGTGTAGGTGTTGGTTCTAAACTATTATTTATATTATTATTTAATACTGAATAAAAATTGTTCAATGACTGATTCGGGTCATCGTTGTAGATAACTGTGTTCCAAGTTTCTTTTTTTTAGATAATCATTCAGAGTTTGATAGTTGATTCTACTTCTTTTCACGTGTTGGTCTTTAGTTTTATTATGATGTTTTAAGGTACTGTGACTGAAAAATGTTGGGTAGTGGTCGGTTATATCAATTTTTAGAATAGCTGATCTGGGAATAAAGACTTTGTTGGTTTTTAATAATATATGATCCAGGCAAGAAACAGCACGGAGGCCGCATCTAGTAGGGCCACTTATACAAGACAAATATCCTTCGCTATACATAACATTTAGATATTCATTGGCAATTGGGTCTAAGATAGAATGTTCAATGTTGATATTCATATCACACACAACAAAAGAGAAATCTGATTGTTTAAAATTACCTTCAATTAAAAAATGTTCAAGTTCAGTGACAAAGGATTTAGAGTCTAAGGAAGGTGAGCGATATATGGCAAGTATAGAATATGTTTTATTATTTAACGTGAAGGATAGATGGATGGCGTTTGAATATTTAAATTTCGGTATATCTATTAAAACATCATATTTTGTGCTCTTTATAAAAAATAGTTAGACCGTCGTGCGAAGTGTGGTTAGAGGGAAGTGAAAAAGTCTTATATCCAGGAATAGAATATGGAATTGTTTCACGCATTTGCGTTTCAGTGAGAATGATTATATTAAGTTCGAATTCTAAGGAATTGAGGAAAATACATAACTCGTCAAAATGTTTACGGATACTTCGTATGTTTAAATTTATCATATTGAAGTCAGTATTTCCTTCACTTATGTAATTATTTAATTCCGTTATGTCTTCACATACCTGTGTATGTATGAGCGAATCTTCATTTGTGGTATCCATTTTCACAGCGAGATTATACAATCGATCATAGAGTTACAATTTAATGTAATGGGATGTCGTTGGCGTCTTTGATGTATATTATTGGAGAGTCTTGAGTTTTCCTCAGCAACACACGACCGTTCTTTGTCCACGCAAATTTGTACCCCATCGATTTCGTCGATCTAGCTAGCCAAAGTAGCTGGTTGTTGGCCGGTGTTAGCTTTTCGTTGATGAAAATAGTTTTTTCTGAGGATGAATACTTTAGATCTTTTGCCGTGAAGTTTCCGTTTTTTTTTTTTTTCTGGGTTAAAATTCTATCTTTCGCTGCTTTTGAATTCAACTTTAGTGTGATCGATTTTTTCGTTGAATAGCAGTTCACGATGCTGTTAGTACGAATTATGTCTTCACAGTCTAGTTTTTTTAAAATGTATTCCACCGGAATGATAGGGTTCTCATCATTTTTTATTTCTAGTCCTTGGATTTCCAAGGAGGTTTCCAAAGAAGTTTGTTGGATTTGGTTGACCATTTGTTTTAAAGATTGATTGAGTTTGAAGATTGATTAGAGTTGATTGGTTGGATTGACAAGGATTTTTTAGAAAAAAGATATCTTGTCTAAAGATCTGACCTTTGTATTATTTTGTTTGTTGAATGAAAATGGTTTTAAATGAATCAATAAAATCTGTGTGCGCAAGGAAGAACAGAATGAGTTACAAAAATCAAGTTTCGAGCTAAGTATGCAGAATTGATCTTTAGATAAGTATCTAACAAGGAAACATGAGATGATTCAGAATATAAAATAAAGTGTTCATATATTTTTAAAACGACCTTTGACATATGAAATGATTACACAAACAAACGAAGTTCCTGAATTTTGTTTTGGCTCCCCTGAAAATCTGCGTATATTGAATCATTTCGTTCTTCCTTGCGCACACAAAAATATTCTTATCAAGACTAAGAATTGAAAAAAATACATTTTTGTGATTTTACAAAATATTCATAAGTTTTAGTCATAATATAGACAGGCCGAAGAAATTGCTGTAAGAAATGATGCTGCAACCCGCAAGGTTAACACATGGCTGATGAAAGCAAACCTTCGATAAGAGAAAGAGATTTTGAACCGTCAAGTTTGAGTTTGAGGTTGTCAAGCTTAACGTAAGTTGCCATCTTGGGTAGCAAGAAGAAGGATACTGAAGCGAATAAATAACTATTGAAATATAAATACCTAATCATTGTAGCAGATTTCAATTGTAATTTTCCACCCTAACCTATAGTCAGGGGCGGTTCGTGACTTTTTAGTGTGCTAGAGTGTTAAGATTGAAAAAAAAACGGCATGATTGATGCTGTATCCGAAAACGGTTTTTTTGTATGAAGACTTTTAAGATTTCAATGACCAATCAAAACTGAAATATCTTGATAAATATATAAATATATATATATATATATTTATAAAAATATATATATATACATATATATAAATATTTTTTTTAAATAAAAAAATTATATTTTCGGCCATAACAACATCAATAACGTCTTTTTTTAAATTTCAGCATTCTAGCACACTAAAAAGTGACGAGCCTACCTATCGTAATAATAATAATTGGCTAATTTCTATAGCGCCGTTTTCGTGAAAGAATATCACCTTAATTGCGCTTTTAAACACATAATAACATGTTTTAAACTTATCATTGCTATGTGATTCCAATTTTTTAAGGGGTAGGCGTTCGTTTTATGCAAACTTTTTGTTATTTAATATTAAAAAAAGAGTATTTTTACAGCAGAAAACAAGCGTGACGGTGTATCACTATTTCATGAGGAATTCTGCCGTTTTAGGTAGATTTTGTTATAACCCAGTCATTTCAAATTTCCTTATGTTGTAAATTTCAAGCACGTAACGAACGCGTGCCAGACGTAGGGGTGCTGAAATAATGCTTTTTCATTGTTTATACACGCAGAAATGAAATAAGGTTTTCGTTTCCTTCGTCGAATTCTCGAGGCGATAAAATAATTTATGTTATGACACAGATACATTCAAACAAATGTGGATATTGTGTTTTCGTGCCTGTAATTATTTTAATATCTTGCGGAAAATACTCATATATATTTACACTCGTACGCAGTTAATCGAAGCAGTTGAACAGATTTTTGTGTGCGAAATTTCTAGGTTTAAGCAACTTTTTAGCATGTCACGTAATTTTCATCGTAAGCTATGGAGATTTCAAATATAAAGACGGGAATTAAAGACATAATACTCAAATATTTGAATCGATTTTTGAACAGGATCAATAATAAAATAAACGAAGGTTTTGGATCCGAAGCTCCCGTGTTCTCAGCTTCAGATGAATTTGTAAAATAGTGGACTGTAAATGATAAACTATACTAATTGATGGAAGTGTATAATTGTAGCTTGTGGAAAGATTATGGAATGAAAGAAAAATGAGAAATCATTCACTCACCGATGTAGTTAAAGCTGAAAGTTCTTGAAATCTTCTTAGACATTTGTGTTATTAACGAAACAAATACAAAAACACCACACTTAATTTAGTATTATTATTCATAAAACACCACATTTATTTTATATTTTTTGGAGATCAAACAACAAACCGACGAACAAGCGAAAACAAACGAGCAATACATTTTTTCACATCAAACTCTTCAATTTGATGTTCAATTGTTTCGAACACGGTGTTGTTGAATACGGAAATGGTTGGATAGGTAAGAAACTTGGGTGAAAAACATCAAGGTAAGAACCTATCAAATTATCACTTTAAAATCTAACATTCCCCCCTCTATGTGAAAATATAACGATTTTACTGAGAAGGGTCATGATCTACGTGACCATCCGTTAGTCAGTCATCAATCTACACCACTTAGCTATAGAGGATACCATATTTTCTACGAATTACCACATATGTTTTTTTTTTTTACATTTATTTGGAAATATATTCACTGTATAACGATTCTTACTTTTGTTTTATGTATTGTTTAGTTGTTGTTAAATACGGAATCTATTGCATTGCACTATACGTGCATACCTTTTGGAATAAAATTATTATTTTTAATATTGTCAGCCTTATAGGCGTCTATCTTTTTAAATGCATGTTGGCAACACAAAATTGCTGGTGTTAAAGATTTTTTTTGTGGATACAGTTTCGAAAATGTTTATTTAAAATACTGCTATTTCGTGCGGAAGAGATAAAGAATAAGAAAGGGAAATTAAAACTTAAGAATGAAATGGGCTGTGAAAAGAAAAATTGAAGGAAAATTGAGACACAACATATATTTTTAATATTCTCCTGGAAAATATTAGTGATTAATTTTAAAATTTTGTACCAGCTATTAAGCAAACATTACTTTTATGAAAATCTCGGCTGCCTATTTTGTTCTTTCTCGGTTTTTCAAAATGTGTTTTTACGTTTTTGCAATGTTCAGGAATATCAAGAATAGTTGAGCACTCTTTCTTTGTAATTGAGTACAAACAATGATTTAAACAAAACGATTTTAAAAACGTTTTTAAGGAATTAAATTGAGATCAAATAATTGTTGAAAAAATTCCATTTATTCCAGTAGAGGTGGGTCACCATTTTCATCATTAATTTGTGGCAAAGCGCAAATAATCATGTCAATAAAATCAAGATTATGATATTTTTAATGGATTGTAGTAGAAACAGAAAATTGGCAAATAATTATCGGCCTCCGTGGTCGAGTGGTGAGATCTCCGACTACGATTTCAGAGGTCGCGGATTCAAAACCGGCGTGCGAAAATAAATATGTGTATACGAGTATATATATATATGTATATTTTTTTTTAAAGAAAGACAAATTTGTCAGGGTTACAAACAGCCTGACAATATTAAAAAAAAACTCCTACTGCCATCATAATAAGCGTAAGATGTTGACTGTGCAATGGTGGAGGATTTAGCTAGCAGAGGAATTGAACCCATGACGCCCGGGTGGGAATCCGACGTTTGTCCACTCAACTACTAATCGGTCATTTATTAATTTTATTTAAATTATTTAGTACCTATGTGTCGTAAGACATTTAATTCATAAAAAAATAATACATGGTATATTTGCGGCACATTCCAGAGTGGTTGATACTCTAAGTATCGCCCTGGCGACAGACCACCATTCAGCATTAAAACGTTGCTTGAAATGACTTAGGTTGTGTTTTGTGACCAAATCTAAATATTCAGGTTATTTACAACCTTCCTCTACCCCATCTCCTTCCCCTCCCCAACACCGTCAGCCTCACAACATACCCCAATTGAAGACGCCATAGTTTCACTGACTCTTGACGGTGGGTTTTTTTTTTGGAAAAGCTTTTTCCAATTTTCGTAGATCCTTACAGTTTGGCTACAAAGAAAGCCGAGCGTAAAACTGAAACCTTTACAAAGGATTAAAAGGGCGTGTAGAAAGAGAGTACCAACATTATCATTCCAACATCACGACCCGAGATACTTTTACGAGCTCTTAAAACATAATACACTGACAGCCCTGAAAACATCACTTTTGAGTCTCTGATCCTGTCTCTTATTGGCATCTTATTCTTTATTTACCAAGGCTGGTTATTTCAAAACATATTTCCACCATCAAAGCACCCCAGATCCCGCCGCTCATAAATACATTTTACAATTCGCCTGCCAAACCGAAAAGAGTGAAATTCGCTCGGAGAGAAAATACTAGAGGTTCACGCCGCCGTAAAAGCTCGGGCAATTATGAACGTATTTACATAACGGATCTGGACGAATGTATTATAATGCTATGTAGTCCAGAGGAGTAAACACTACAGGACATTAGCATTTAACGACCACAGCGTGAACCATCTGCTGCTGTATTATTAAAAGAATTCCGCTGGTCGTAAAAATACCCAACGAATGCTGGGAGATTCCTGTTTCAACTATTGTTGCTATTGGGCAGGACTAGGTTTATTTTGTACTCAACACGCTGGATATTTTTTTGTTCCAGTTCTGATAATAAACAGTCTGTTCAATATTTTTTTCGAGTATCTAACTGCCCATGTTGGTCCAGCGAATAAATGATTTCAATCTCTTCGTGTTTCAGTATCTGAAATGTTTTTTTTCTAAAATAATACCGCGTAAGAGTACTCAGTCAGAGAGACCATAGCATCCCCTATTGGGGATGTTGTGACGCTGAAGGTAGTGGGGAGGGGAATGATGGAAAGTACCAGTCTATTCAGATCTGGTCACCGAACACGGCTTAAGCAATCTTTTTTTTTTTTTTTAAAGAAAGACAAACACTCTCAGGTTACGAATAATCTGACGATATTTGGAAAACTCCTACTGCCATCATAAGAAGCGGAGGCCCGAGGCCTGCATGGTCGAGTGGTAAGAAGCTCGACTACGAATCCAGAGGTCGCGGGCTCGAACCCGGCGTGCGCAAATAAAAATTATTTAATTAACATGTGTCATAACACATTTAATTGAAATAAAATAAAATATTGTATAGTATTTGCGGCACGTTCCAGAGTGATAGATACTCTAAGTATTGCCCTGGTGAAAGACCGTCATTCAGAATTGAAGCGTTGCTTGAAATGGCTTTAGCCGTGTTTGGTGACAAGATCTGAATAGCCAGGTATTTGCCAACCTTCCCCTTTCTCATCTCCTTCCCCTCCCCACTACCTTAAGCCTCACAACATACCCCTATCGGGGATGCCATAGTCTCACTGGCTCTAGACGGTTGGGAGCAGTTGAGACTCTTGTGCGGTATTCATGTAAAAAATATATATATTTACAAAAAAATAAATATATTTGTGACACGAAAGTGAACAGGAGACAAAGTCGGGGACCTAGCTCGATCAAGTGAATTAAATGCTTGAATTGGGCCACGTGAAGAGTATTTATTTAAATTATACTCGAATACGTTTATATTAAATACTAGTTTTGGTGTAACTAGACTTACCAAGAAAAAATATAAGTTGATTTAATCCACCCATTTCAAATATAGAATAATATCTGCCAAAATACTTTATAGGTAGGTAGGGAATTAAAAGATTATTATTTATATTTCATAATTTCAATGAACGTCAGTTCCTTAGAGTATATGGAGTGGTATCAATCCAAGGCAGTGTAGTCAGTTTTTGATGATTTTTAACGGACTCGGCAGACCTAGGCGTGGCTAAGACCAAGGGTATGGTACTAATACATCCATTCATAGCACATGTCGACATAAGGTTTTTGTTTATTCGTATAACCACTTTTTCACAGTATTCATATCAACAAAAATATAGCATCTAACCTAAAAAACCGTTTAGTTGTGTCAAGTTTAGTGGCATAGTGAAAAATGTGGGCGGAGTCCCGCGGTGACCCAGGAGTCCAAGATTATTGTGACAGTACGTAGAAGCGGAGTATTATATTTGTTGTCTCTTTCTCTCTCACGGTGTACGACGTAAAAACCCGGAGAAAGTGATTTATCGCAAGTTTGTATCGGTTGTTTCAATACTTGTAAATATCAGTGTTTTAAATGCAGTGCCATAGCCCAGAATGGTCACTTGCTTTGACCCTTGCCCAGATGTGTCCCTTCGACCGCCGGCCCGGGAACCGGCAGGGGGGGGCGGGGGAGTGCCGATCTCGACCAACTGTTCCCGAACGCGAGCAAACCAGGCATCCAACAAATCACCCAAGTGACAACCTTACGACAGCCAGATGACATTTGCCCACGTTGGACTAAATCTGTTGGGGCGGCCGCATTCCATCTTACATAAACATTGCAATTTAACAAGATCTGTACAGCGCCCTTGAGGTGATTTTTCACAAAAACGGCGCTATAAAAATCATCCAAATATTATCATTATTATTATTAAAATAGGTATATTTCTATAATGGCTTAAATTTGACTGAAACTCATAAAAAACATTTGCTGCAAAATTAATTGAGAATCAAAATACGTTCTCCGTTTACTATTAGAAATGTGATACAACTGATTGTAATTACAGCAAATACTTTTGACAACAAAAGAACAATAAAATTAACAGAATATTTTACACCAAGCTTGTTAAACACCGCATTGAATTATTATTTTAAACGCCAATCAGGTTTCACTTGTTTCCAAGCCTCAGCAGGGCTGGAAAATATGAACAGTTTTTACATTAATTTGTTAAGCAACAAGAAAAACCTTCTAGGTCTTTAATATGTGAATAAATCGACAATAAAAACGGGCAATGTCGGACCTGTAATTTGGTACACTTGATTTTTTTTGTTCTTAAAAGGAAGAAGGACTTAGCCACCAGAGGAATCGAACCCACGACGCCCGCGGGGAATCCGACACGTTTGTTCACTCAGCTACCGACCGGTCATAATTAGATTTGTTTAAAGTTGGCGTAATATATTTTTCAAATTGAATAAATAGTGGTTTTGGTTTTTGGTGTTTGAAAGAAAGAGTATGAGAACAGCCTGCAATATAGTTGTGAATTATGAATACTAGGAGCAAGTGGATGAGTTTGTTTATTAAGGAAGTATGTTTACGAGAGATGGAAAGACTGATAAGGATATTGAAATAAGGGTGAATGCAGGAAACTCCATTAACGGAAGACTGAACGCTGTTGGTGCAAATAAAAAAATGTCCAAAGAAGCGAAGCTAACACTCCACAATGGAGTGCTTATACCAACCCTGATGTATGACAGTGAGGCATAGAGCTGGCAGAAGAAGAATGAAAGTAGCTGAATGCCGTAGAAATGAGATCCCTGAGGCGTATTTAAAAAAATATATATTGAGGAAACAAACAGTCATATTAATCAATAAGTTACATTAAATAAAAATGTTTGTGCGATAAAACCATGTATGGTCGTATTAAAAATGTGGATATCCGTAAACAATGCAAGGTTGATTAAGGCGTGATGAATAGGATCAATAAAGGAACGCTTAGACGGTTTGGGCATGCAGAGTGAATGAACGAAGAAAGGAATGTGAAAATAATATATATGTCACGAAAGTGAATTGAAGAAGAAGTCGGACACGGCTTGATCAAGTGAATCAAATACTTCGGTCGGGCCATGTGAACAGTCAAAATAACAAAGTGTATGTATGAGATGACGTACCAATGTGAATGAAGCAAGAAGTGTGTGCCAGAACAAAGTTGTATGGCAGTCCATCCTCTCTGTCTACCTCTGCGGAGAAACGGCGTGATTATTCATTAGTTAGTATTTAACAAAGGAATAGTTTCTGTTATCAAAAACAATGACAACGTAAATACGAAACTTTGAACGAGTAAAAGCCAAAGTTTAAACAGTTAGATTGGCAAAGTTACCAATTTGCCAATCTATAGTTTTGTCTTTAGGTGGTCAAACTTTCTAAACTGTGGGCGCCATCCGTTTCGCTTTTTCAACGTAGGACGCTATCCGTTGATTTCAGAATTCTAACGGTCATCTGTTAGTCGTGCTACGTGCTCAGCATAGTTTTACGCGAGGGTAGAGATATGACCTTAGTTTCGGTTACCTTTGATTTGATTTCTAATTAGACTTTCTACCTCGCAGGTGTAGACTGAGCATGGTTCGTGGCATGAGTTCACAATGGTGCTCCGAACGTCACTGGTGGAATGCAATTTTGAAAGATACCTGTTTGTAGAAATTAAGGTATTTTATAGAGAGTATAAAAACAGCGTGCAATATAGTTGTGAATGATCAATACTTGGAGCAAGTGGATGAGTTTGTGTATTAAGGAAGTATTTTTACAAGAGGTGGAAAGACTGATAAGGATATTGTAAGAAGGGTGAATGCAGAAAACTCCATTAATGGAGAACTTAAAGCTGTTAGAGCTAATAAGAAATCGACAAAATAAGCGAAGCTAGCAGTCCACAATGGAGTGCTTATGCCAACCCTGATGTATGGCAGTAAGGCATGGAACTGGCAGAGGAAGGATAAAAGTAGACTGAATGCTGTGGAAATGAAATCCCTGAGACGTATGTGCGGTAAAACCATGTATGACCGTGTTAAAAATGTGGATAACCCAAAAGAATGCAAGGCTAATTAAAGCGTGATAAAAAGTATCAAGAAAGGGACGCCTAGATGGTTCGGGCATGTAGAGTGAATGAACGAAGAAAGAATGTGGAAGAGGCCTGCATGGTCGAGTGGTAAGAAGCTCGACTACGAATCCAGAGGTCGCGGGTTCGAACCGAAAAATTATTTAATTAATATGTGTCATAACACATTTAATTGAAATAAAATAAAATATAGCACAGTATTTGCGGCACATTCCAGAATGGTAGATACTCTAAGTATTGCCCTGGTGAAAGACCGTCATTCAGAATTGAAACATTGCTTGAAATGGCTTTAGCCGTGTTTGGTGACCAGATCTGAATAGCCAGGTATTTGCCAACCTTCCCCTTTCTCATCTCCTTCCCCTCCTCACTACCTTAAGCCTCACAACATACCCCTATCGGGGATGCCATAGCCTCACTGGCTCTAGACGGTTGGGAGCAGTTGAGACTCTTGTGCGGTATTCATGTAAAAAAAATATATATATACATAAAAATAAATATATTTGTGACACGAAAGTGAACAGAAGACAAAGTCGGGGACCTAGCTCGATCAAGTGAATTAAATGCTTGAATCGGGCCACGTGAAGAGTATTTATTTAAATTATACTCGAATACGTTTATATTAAATACTAGTTATGGTGTAACTAGACTTACCAAGAAAAAATATTAGAAGTTGATTTAATTCACCCATTTCAAATATAGAATAATATCTGCCAAAATACTTTAAAGGTAGGTAGGGAATTAAAAGATTATTATTTAAATTTCATAATTTCAATGAACGTCAGTTCCTTAGAGTATATAGATTGGTATCAATCCAAGGCAGTGTAGTCAGTTTTTGATGATTTTTAACGGACTCGGCAGACCTAGGCGTGGCTAAGACCAACTGTATGGTACTAATACATCCATTCATAGCACATGTCGACATAAGGTTTTTGTTTATTCGTATAACCACTTTTTCACAGTATTCATATCAACAAAAATATAGCATCTAACCTAAAAAACCGTTTAGTTGTGTCAAGTTTAGTGGCATAGTGAAAAATGTGGGCGGAGTCCCGCGGTGACCCAGGAGCCCAAGATCATTGTGACAGTACGTAGAAGCGGAGTATTATATTTGTTGTCTCTTTCTCTCTCACGGTGTACGACGTAAAAACCTGGAGAAAGTGATTGATCGCATGTTTGTATCGGTTGAGTAAAAAATAATTAGCTCTCTCTCCATACATTGTTTCTCTAAGGTCAGTTCCAAATTAGAAATGTTCACAATCATTCGAATAAAGGAAATTATTTAAAGTTAATAATCATCACTATATAATAACAACGAGTTGATAATATTTTCCACCATAACGCATACCATAATATGTTAGTGTCATTTCAAATAAAATACGGTTCCGATAAGCTCTATTTCCTTTCTGAGAGTGCAGAATTAAACATGCATGAGCCTTGCCTTCTACTCCACTTTATTTATCCAAGCCATTAACCTCGTATAATGCGAGAAAAAGGTATGAACCGTAGTATAAAGTGCAGCCAGTAACCTAATTGAGCCATCGCAGCGATCGGAACATGGTAAAAAGGGTGTATTAAATACAACATCGTCGCTGGAAAGGCAAAAGGGCAAAAGCCACACTCCGATAAAAAATAGTTAAATATGCAGTTTTGATCAGTTTTTTTTCTGCATCGAATGCTCTGACTCTCGTTTGATTCTGCAAACTTTTGTGGGCCTTCAGACATCTTAAATATATTTACCATTTGGGAGAAGGCTTGACTCAAGCGACACAAGTTTGGGACTTTTTTAGCTTTTTGTCGCTTCAGGTAACTCAGCGAGAGTAATGAGTTAACTTTTTTTTTGAAAATCCACCAGGTACCGAAGACTTATATACTTTAACGGCCTCTATAGTCAAGTGGTAATACGCTCGACTACGAATCCAAAGGACGCAGACTCAAACCCGATCTGCGCAAATAACTTTTATTGAATTAATATGTGTCATACAACGTTTAATTAATATAAAATAATTTAAATTATATTTGCGGCACGTTTCAGAGTGGTGAATACTTTGATCATCGCCCTGGTAAAATACCACTATTCAGAATCGAAACGTTGCTTGATTGAAATGGCTTTAGCCGTGTTTGTGGCCAGATCTGTCAGGTACAAATTTCCTCTTCCCCATCTCCTTCCCTCTCCACTACCTTCAGCCTCACAACGTACCCCATTGGGGATGCCACTTTCTCACTAACTCTAGACGGTTGGGGGCAGTTGGGGGGACCAGTGCGGTATTCACTATAAAAAATATAAAAACCTTATGAATTTTATTTTATAATAATAAAATTCATAAGGTTAATAAAATTCATAAGGTTATAATAATTATATAAAACAAAATAAACTCCCAAAATGGCGCTTCGGCCCTTTTGCCTTTCCAGCGACGATATATCGATAAAACGCGTTATTGGATTAAAGCCTTGGTAGGATAATGCCTAAATTATCGTGGAAAATGTGAATATTAATACGTATGTATTTTAATATTTTTTTTATAGTGTATTTACTCAATCCGCGCAAGAGTCTCGACTGCTCTTAACCTTCTGGAACCAGTGGCAGTGTGACGTCTCCAATCAGGGTATGTGGTGAGGCTGAATGTAACGGGGAAGGGAAGGAGATAGGAAAGATGAAGGTTAGAAAGTACCAAGTTATTCATATCTGGTTACCGAATACGGCTATAGTCATTTAAAGCACCGTTTCGACTCTGAATGGTGGTCTTTCACCGGGTAGATTATTCGGGTGATACTTAGTACCCACCACTTTGGAACTTGCCGCAAATAAATGTTATTTAATTTAATTTAAATGTGATAATGTGAAATTGAATCAAATTTATTTGCGCACGCTGGGATTTGAACACGCGACCTTTGATTTGGGAAATTTCACATTTATTCTTAAGTTTCCTGCAAGAAAATGCAAGTAAATATCCCGCCAGTGTTAGGGGTCATCGGTATATAACATCACGTAAGTACTTGCCCACAGAAAATTTTAGTCCTACTACGCGGCTACAGGATACTGCTGGCCAGTCGCCATTGCGGGCCATTATTTTCATTTAATGCCGGTCCCTGGGTACCGCTGAAAAAATGTACTGGTTCACACGCCAACCAAGTTTGAACAGCACTGGCCCAGAGCACTGTGCCAACTTGTTTAAACTCATTTTTAGTTGGCGAAAAATCATTTTCCGCAGTCTCACCTCAAATTTAAAAAAAAATTCGCCTGCGCCATTACTCTTGTCTATTCTGCCGACCCTTGTAATTCCGGGGAATAAAATATGAGGTCGCATTAGACGTAAAGACGGGAACTCATTTAGAAGGGACGCCTCTTCCATACAAAGTTAGTACTTAGCCTTTGTGGGAACAATTATTATGCAGACTGGTGACCTCTTGGGCGGTTGGACGATTCCACACTGAGTTAGGCGTTGGATGGAAATGTGGAAATTGCCGCTTTTCATGTAAATATTTTGGTTTCAGGAAGTTTGGAAAAAGGTGATAAAATTTAAAAAAATTGCAATATTTTTTTTGACTTTTGTCATACTACGAGAGAATTTCGATTTGTCAATTTATTCAAATAATTTCAGCACTTATTTAAGAGAAAATTAACTGCATGTTTTAAAAATGTTATTACATAGGTATAATCATAGAGTTGGATATTGTTACTTCAAGGGTATAATCATATAAACTAAGGCTCAACACCCAAAAATGACGCTAAACGTCACTTTGTAACATTCTAATATAAGCAATACTGCACATCTGTAAATTCTACATGGGCAGTTAAGAAAATGTCTAAGGTTTCCAGTGAATAAAATTTTTAAACTGTTTTCTTTAAAATTCCATGAATTAAATAAAAACTTTTAAAATATGTTACAAACATCTATATCTGATGACTTTTTTTTACATAAATATAATATGCATAGTAAAGTTGATTCATTTAAAAAAATATAATATTATAAAAAATACAATTACTCTTGTGTCATTTGCCTGCAACATTGTTTTTGATAATTATATTTTATAAGTTTGGCCACTATGTCATTATTGTTGTGTGCATCAGGTGAATTACCTAGGCACAATGTTGCGCGTAGTGCCTTTGTGTATCGTACTTTGTTAATTACAATATTATAATGTATGCTGCGAACACATTAATTTGAAATATTTACACTTATCTTTTTATTTGATAATACTATTAATGTGTTTCTGTAAGTATTTTGTTTGTGTTCCTAATAAAAATTAAAAATTAAAAAATGTAGAGAAATATGTAAAATAATAAATTAAAGAGGCAAAACGTCAACTGAGAACGTAATAAAAATAATGATAAATTTCATTATTTTTTTTAAAATTTTTATTTTATTTTATTTCATATTGTGTTCTCCCTCTGTATGTTTGAGTATGTATAACCACACAAAATGTATTTTTTGTTTGGTTTGATTTTGTACCCTGATGAAACTTAGGTTAGGCGAAACCGGTCAGTCATAAAAATAAAAATAAAATCTGTGGTCTTATACAAAGTTATTATTTCTTTTTCATTAATTCTGTACGAATTTACTGGCGTGGAAATAATTGACGATTTACAAAAAGACATATTTTTATAAATTCTATAGAAAATTTGTTGAGGTTACCCTACTTTATAACGCGAAAAAAAAAGTTATTGTGTCCTAATTGGTGGACTTTAAAATGTGTCACACAATACTAAAAGTGAATTTATTACGTAGATTTTGCTTAGCTTTATGTGCGATCATGCTGTTTTCGAGTACCGTTATATTTAAAAAAATAAAGCGTATTTTTCATTATTCATTTTTACGAGTTGTTTACATTTACCCAGATTGTGAAAATGCTTTAATGGGTTGGGAGTCCGATAAAATATAAGTTTAGTCAAATGTACAGAATGTATTTAATTTTTTTTTTTGTTTTAATATAATTCATTCGTATGCATGCTTGCCTAGACTCCGTAAATAATCAATAATGTTCTGCTAGGGAAAGACAACAGATAAATCAGTTAAAATGACTTTAGCTAGGTTAAGAAACGAGATGGGTATAGATTTCTACATTCCAAACCTTGGCGATTTTTGTAGCACCGTGATCTAAGAATTTTACTTTTAGTCGATGTTGAGGGCTCGATTTGGAAGGTAAAATGATATTAAAGAGTATTTTGTATGGGTTTTGTCCACCCTGAGGGTGGTTTAAAAAATCAAAACACCATTCAGAATCGAAACGTTGCTTGCTTAAAATGGCTTTAGCCGTTTGTGACCAGATCTGAATAGCCAGGTACTTCCCAACCTTTCTCTTCCCTATCTCCTTCCTCTCTCGACTACCTTCTCCTCACAACATACCCCAATTGGGGAAGCCATAGTCTCACTGGCTAGACGGTTGGGAGCAATCGGGGTTCTTGTGCAAAATTCACTATAAAAAAATAAAAATATAATTACATGTTTGCAAATTGCAAACGAAATATCAGAAATATACAACTTGACACACTCAACACTGCAGCCATCCAATCGGAGGAACTAACGAATAAACCAACCATTTTTTTAGATATACAGTTTTTTTTGTATGAATTAAATCTACATTAGCAATGCCACCGACTACACAACAAAGTTTCTCAAGGTGTAGCCTATTTGACAACACTGAAACAAAATCGTCGCTGTACAGAAAAAAAAACACACACACAAACATAATATGGTGTATTCTTTGGCAAAGGTCTCCCTGAAAGACTAAAGGTTGCGACCTGTTTGTTCCTGTTTTTAAACTTGTTACATTTCGACCGGAACGCCGTTCCGCGTAACTACCAAAGGTTACCTCAACAGGTAGTACATTCAGGCAACAGCAACAATTGAGCAGCTTGCGGCGGAACAGCCGGGAGGCTTTATATCTCTTTAGGGGAGGGGCGGAGTAGGTGGGCTCCGGAAGTGAAAACCTACAGCTTATCTCTTGAGTTGATATGATTTGCGACTCGTGAACAGTTTCTCGCTCTCACCCGGGATTAAATGTTAGATGTTGGGTATTCCTGGGTGAATGCTTTATTTTTCTGTTCTGCTTCGTGAATTATTTGTATCCTTTGTCACAATAAAGATTGTTACAATGAAACAAAATAAATAAAAAAATTGGAATTGACAAATGAACTGAGAAAACAATTGATCTACATGGATTTTATTATAAATTTAATAAACGTCATGACATTTAAACTACCACAGTTTTTTATCGTTAAGGAGGTTTCCATTTCAGGAGCGTTAATCAAAACATTTATAAAGCTTTGAATATTATTTATTTTTTTTTGTATTAAAGAAACAAATAGCAGGTACATTTTTTTTATTTTTACAGTAAATACCGCAAAAGAGTTTCAACTGCTCCCAATCGTCTAGAGCCAGTGAGACTATGGATATGGTGTGAGGCTGAATGCAAAGGGGAGTGGAAAGAGATGGGAAAGAGGAAGGTTGGGAAGTACCTGGCTATTCAAATCTGGTCACCAAACACGGCTAAAGCCATTTAAAGCAACGTTTCGATTCTAAATAGTGACTTTTTACCAGGGCGATAATTAGAGTATCTACCACTCTGGTTTCAATAATGAAAAGTTGGACGTAATTATGCTGAAAGCATCCAACCCCAAAAAGATGAAACCGAGAAAATGACGTTTGAAAATGTGACGATGCAAAAGCATTAATAGGCGTAATCGGCATTTGTAAAGTGAATATCAGTGTTTTTTTTTCTTTATGAGAATTAGTGTAAATAGGTCATATATAATCTATCTATGTATTTTTTTAAATGTATTTTCTATGTTATTCTGCATTTAAATGTTTTTAAACTTCAATTTATGTCAAATATCTGCAATGTAGGTAAGTAAATAATTGATTAACCAAAATGTATTGCAATTGGAACTTGCATGTTTTCAGTAAATATAAATCTTGTATTTATCAATAGAAAAACATGGTTAACTCGATTTTGTTAAATTGTGGGTTGGACGCTTTCTGCACAACTACGTCCAGTTACTATATACATATTAGGTACTAAAGAACTTGGTGTATTTTTCGTTGTATTATCTAGTTTATTCATTAAAACTTATAAGTTTGTGTGATTGTTAAGTGTGTGTTAGTCGACAGCCTCCGTGGTCCAGTGGTAAAACGCTCGACTATAAATCTAGAGGTCGCGTGTTCAAACCCGGCGTGCGCAAATAACTTTTATTTAAATAATATGTGTCATAACACATTTGATTAATTTAAAACAATAGAATACTTGCGACACGTTCCAGAGTGGTATAAACTCTATGTATCGCCCTGGTGAAAGACCACCATTCAGAATCGAGACGTTGCTTGAAATGAGTGACTAGATCTGATTAGCCAGGCACTTCCCAACCTTCTTCTTCCCCAGCTCCTCCTCCCCACTACCTTTAGCCTTATAACATACCCCGATTGGGGATGCCATAGTATTGTTCAATTTATAGTTAATCGGATGTTACCGGGAAATATTTGTATTCATATTTTTTCCTTATGCAAAAGAAAGCTAGTTAAAAATAACGTAAAAATTTAAAGATATAGTTATTTTTTCTCATACAAATGTAGTTTCAGGACAAACACGATAGTGATAAGTCATTGTATGTCATAATTAATTAATTTTAATATTAAATATTTTACAAATCTATTACAAAGTTCTCTGTGTAATTTTTGTATAAAAATAAGACACGTGTTAAAACAAAATAAATAATTTTAAATAATTGTTTAATAACATTCTCTAAATGAGGGAGTATTTTATTTATATTTTATCTCAATTGAACACAAGTCACAAGGGTAGTCACATAATCAATTCTCTTATGTTTAATTTTATATCACAATGTTACGAGCTTAGCATCTCAAACACTTTAGCTAACTAACTAACCATCACGCAGTTTTCCGCAGGAGTAGGCAGATACGACGGACCGCCATAAAACTCTATCTTGGCACACACTTCTTGCTTCATTCACATTCATTCATCGTCTCATACATACCCTTCTATTATTCTGACTCATCACGACGACATGTCACGATTCAAATATTTGATTCACTTAAACGTGCCATATCTTTATCGGGCGTCCTCGACTTCTTCTTCCATTCACTTTCGCATCATATAATTTTTTTAAACTCCTTTCGTCGTTAATTTGCTCAACATGCGCAAACCATCTGAGCGTCCCTTTCTTGATACAATTCATTACGCTTATATCAGCCTTGCATTCTTTCCGGATATCTACACATGGTTTTACCGCATATACGTCTTAGAGATCTCATTTCTACAGCATTCAGTATACTTTCATCCTTCCTCTGCCAGTTCCACGCCTCACTGCCATACATCAGGGTTGGTGTAAGCACTCTATTGTGGATTGTTAGCTTCGCTTTTTTGGACAATTTTAACGTTTGAAATTCCTCTACAGCTTAAAATACGTACATATTTAATCCCCCTTTTCCCACAGAGTAAAATACTACAAAGATGAATTATTTATATATATATTATGCCTCACTCTTTGAAATCCGATCTTTGTCATTATAAGCACACAAATAATACGAAATCTATCACTTGCGTCGTGGCTTCACAAGAATTCATTTGTCCATCAAATCTGACAACCCCCTCCCGCTTTGCGTCCTTCGACTCCCTCATTACAGATAATAGCCCCGGGGGTAGTCTTGGGCGATGGTGTTTTTTTTTTACCCCGTATTGATTAACGATTTTCCGACGTTGAGAAGCTAATTTGAGGCTGTCATTGAAAATCTAAAGCTAAGTGAATTCTTTTTCAACGACCTACAAACAGAAAACAGATGATGTTTAAAAAATACATTATGGAAAATGATAAAGAAATGTTTTGTCTTGTGCAATTTGAAATATATGCAATGAAAATGAAATCAATTTTGTAAAAGACCACAGATTTTATTTTAATTTTTATGTTCGACCGGTTTAGCTTAGCATCTTCAGGGTACAAAATTAAAGTAAATAAAAAATACAAAGTTTATGACTATATATACTCATACATACAGAGGGAGAACACAGCATAAAAAAATAAAAAAGAACAGTAAGAAAACAAAAGAATAACATTTAAATTATAATAAAGAAACAGAGAGAAAGAGACAGATAATATGGAACGAAAAAGATTATTAAGAAATTTTACGAGTTTACAAGAAATACACCCAATATTGGACTAATGGACAAATTTCATTGATTATTAAGAATATTACTATTCATTTTAGAAACTTTATTTGTATCTAGTGCTTCTAAATTATGAAATCTCTTAACATGACCATTTTATGGAGAGTATGAAAACCGGTGCTTTTATTGAAGGTATGATCTTTTTCATTTTTTATTATTTTTTATGGTGAATACTGCACAAGAGTCCCAACTGCTCCCAACCGTCTGGAGCCAGTGAGACCATGGCATCCCCGTTGGGGTATGTTGTGAGGATGAAGGTAGCGGGGAGGGGAATGAGATGGGGAAGAGGAAGGTTGGGAAGTACCTGGCTATTCAGATCTGATCATAAAGCCATTTCAAGCAACTTTTCGATTCTGATTTGTGGTCTTTCACCAGGCTGATACTTAGAGTATCCACCACTCTGGAACGTGCCGTAAATATACTTTTTAATATTTTATAAGTGTTATGACACATACTAATTGAATAAAAGTTATTGGCGCACGCTGGGTTTAACCCGCGACCTTTAGATTCGTAGTCGAGCGTCTTACCAATAGACTATTTCAGGCCGTCATTTATAAGACAAATGTAAAAATAAAAAAAAATCTCTGGTCTTATAAAAAGTGATTATTTAATTTTCATTGAATGTGTCAAACAAGATAGTGTTTGCTTTCTCCAGTTAAAATCTATTTTTAAGGTTAATTCACCTGTTTCTCCAGCAAAACTAAGATGCGTAACCGAGGCATGGACTCGAAATCTTAGACCATTAAATAAAGCATTATCTGTAACTACTTTTTCAAATTGACGACTTTGTTTTATTTCTCTTAAATTATTTTCGAGATTCCCGTGAAATAAAATGTGTTAAAAATCTTTTTTTAAAACCTTTATAGTAATGCTCGAGAGTGATCTAATACTGTGCATTAACCTTTATGTGACTGAAAGGGTACCCTCTGCGGTTATCAACATGGATTTTTTTAATGTTCCAGTAAGTCTAACCGGCTGAAACTTCCAGACTTCTCCACAATAGTGAAAATGAACAATTGAACATAACCGTTGGATATGTGGAGGGTGGTATGTTAGCGGAAAACGAATTAGTATAATTTAGAACTTCTGATGAATGAAAGAGTACCCGGTTACCCTCCTATGTTTTATATCATTTTTTTAAGCTTGTCCATCTTTATTAATCATTTTATCTTAATTTAAATGAAAAATGTGATGTACTGTTGTATTCAAAGTACACCACCTTTATCTTTTATAGTATTTTAAATTACACATTTAATTAAAAATCCCAAGAAAAGATTGTACTGGGTGAAATTTCTATCCACTTTCCCAAGTATTGAACTGAGTTGAAAAATATTACGTCATAAAAGTGGTCCAGAAAACTTCATCAAATGATATACTGTAAAAGAAACCTTCATATAAATTTTTAAAAGGTGTAATTTTCTTCAGTCCCATAAGGGTTAAACATCTTAACAATATAGTAAAGTAAGAAAGAATACGAGTTGACCTAATATTTATTGAAAATTTTCTTTGTACTGATATACAAAACATACATTTGCGTTTTCTCACAGCAACAAAGACGCCATGTACACATGTGTCAATTAAAACGATAGCACACCTCCACGAAGATTATGGTTCCACTATAGGTACTAACGTTTGAAGTATATCTTTTCATGATATACTTCAAATTTTAATTTTAGTCTTTAAGGGTAGGCAAAAAGGATTGCACATCACACAACACTATCTTGGGTAAAAATCCTTGCTTTATTAACGTTTATACATCATTTCTTTCCTACTATATTGATTTTATGACTATTGCTCCCTTGATTGTACCAATGTATTTTTTATGCCTCTCAGAGATTTCGGTAAAAAAATAATTAACAAAGTTTCATGTCATAATTCTTGCCCTTGGAAGAGTTTTGCTTCGAGTTGTAACATAATTATTACAATAAGCATTTTCATTTGGTAATTTAACTATTTTTTTAATGAGATGGATACTAATAAAACATTGTTTAAGCTTTTTAGTGTGATCTTAACACAGCAATTTTCCGGAATAATAATCAAACAGCGATTCATGTTAAATGAATATTAATTGATTGAAGGAATTTGAAATCGCTTCCCCAGTCAGCCATTATTGCTTTGGCCTCATACGATATTCCAGTCCGCAACAGGTAACTACGCCGATCGATCGCCTTCCTCTCCTGCTCTTCTGTGCTCCTGCTAGGGGTAGCTGACGGGAGGCTGTGCGGGAGAGCGGCGGGAGGCCTTCGGGGTGGTGTTGTAGGAGGTTTTGTGGGTGGGTATTCGGGTGAGGTTTTAAAGGTTGGCTGGGGGTGAGAGGGTGGAACACGCCCGGTTCCCGCCTGATCGGTTGATGATCTCGCTAATTGTGGAGCTCATTTGGGAAATCTACATCCAAATGGCTCAAGGCACATGGGGACAGTAAAAGCTATCTCTAAAATGAAATCATTATTTGACGTAATTATTTTCTACGATACCAGTAGTTACTACCCCGCTTCGCTGAGTTTCGATAATCTATTTTAGAAATACATTAAGATCAGGTAATAGTGGTTTAAACAAAGTGTTATTTTATGTGTTTATATAAAAAAAATGGGGCCACAAACTTTGTAATTATGAGAAAAGTAAAAATATACTAGTTGGTTAAGAGATTTTGGACAGAAAATGCTTTGCGAATTTCGTGATTTCGGAACTCAGCGTACGAGCTTTGCTAAAGGTTTTCTACTTTAGAGTTTAGAAACAAATATGTACTAGAAAAATTGTTTTCCGTGTTGCGAATATTAGATTAATATATAATATAAATTTATCATAAACTAAACCAAACTAGAAATAATTACAAGACAGAAGAAACATAAGAAGTGATTTCTCTACTGAATTTGAAATTTCTTTAATTAATATCAATAATCTGAAACACAAATATGAAATGGAAAAATTCAGAAAATAAAAAGACAATGGTCACAACCGAGACTCCAATTTTCCAATGTCAATATTAATTCGAAAATTTTAAAGAAGTCAAAAGATCTTCCGTATTTAAAAAAAATGATATTTATCCAAAACACCATCTAGGTATTGAATGTGTATGGGTAGAGCTTTGAATCCATTACAAAGTTGGCTGCCGAAAATCGGAATAAATTAAGAATAATATTCATAATTTTCAATGAGAATATGAGATCCATTAAAGTGCCACTTTCTAATTAGGTCCCAATGACGAAATTGGTTAAGGCGTTACTCCCGGATAGAGTAGAGGATCCGAGTTCGAGTCTCGGTTGTGATCATTATCATTCTATTTTCTGACTTTATATTTGTGTTTTAGATTTTTGATCTTACTAAAATATTTAAAAAAAAACAAAATCATGAATGCTTTAAAGTCATTTCCAATTGATTTTTTTTTGTTACAAAATCTTTGTGATTTCGAAATTTATTGGATTATTAATTTAATATATATTTTATTTAAAAAAAAAACTATACACACATATTGAAATAACAAAAACACAAATAAAATTTCAAGCACGAGTAAGAGTTGGAACTAAAAAAAAAACAATTCGTCAAAACAGAAACACAATTTATTCTAGTTGACATTCTACACAATCACTAAAAACTATTTTTGAAACTATCCCAGCACTGTTTTTCAGCTGAGTCGTTGTCATTGAGAATTAAGTAAAGTTTAATGGTTTAACTGTAAAGTATCTTCCAAAGCAACTTTACAGTTTTCCCCAAATGCCATTACAAAGTTTGCAGACGTAGGAAAGGCCAACTATTGAGATAATAACATTATAATTATTAATATGAAGCGTCACGCAAACTATTATACTTATACGAGATAAACAATTTCGGCAATACCGTTTCTGAATAATAATAAGGAAAGTTAAGATTAAATAGAATTTAAATGTTATTCTTTTGTTTTCTTATTATTCTCTTTTTTATTTAATTTTATATTGTGTTCTCCCTTTGTATGTATGACTATATTTAACCACACATCATGATTTTTTTTGTTTAGTTCAATTTTGTACCCCGATGATGCTTAGGCTAAGCGAAACCGGTCGGTCATAAAAAATAAAATAAAACCTTTGGTCTTATACAAAGTTATTATTTAATTTTCATTAAATATGCCAAACCACAAAGTGATTGCTATCCACTAAAATATTAAATAAAATCACTAAGCAAAAATTTATAATTCAGGGTGATTAATTTAATTTTCAAAAAATGCAAAAGTCAAATTAGTTCAAAAACGTTTGAATCGTTTTTTCAATTCCATTTAATCAATGTTTATACACTGGCAATATTTTCTATACGGCGACACCCTGTAATTGGCTTACGCATGACGATCACTTCCCTCACTGCATTCTCTTGGAACGGCTGGCCGCTTTGCTAGCTATTTACCATACTTCGCGTTTAAATGTTAAATGTTTGGAAACCATCAAAGTTATGCCTTTCAATAAATTCAAAATAGCCTGTAAAAAATATTCAAAATGCATATAAATCAAAATAATAGGTAGTAAATAAGTTGAAATATTATAAAGTCAAAAAGAAAATGAAATAATTAGCTACTTGTAAATTTGAATATACAAAGTAACTAATATAAAATAAATAAAACAAAAAAAATATATTGATTTCTAAATAATGTAATGAAACCATTTAGTTTTAATACAAAATAATCATTAAAATAACGTTTTTCATTGATCGAACCTGTCTGTTTCCGTGGTTAAACACAATTTCGGCTAAATTTAGCAGTTAAAAATATAACTTTCATTAACCATCGATCGCCAATGTTTTAGGCAGGAATAAATAAACTAGCATTTGCTTATAGTTTTTGTGTTAAATTCGTAGAGCTCCATTTTAATTCATTAAACATAAATATATTATTAACTTGTTTTGTAAGTTTTAGATTCAATTTTTAGTGACAGCTATTTCGGTGTTCAAAGATATTATCTAACTGTTTTTAGGCCACGTGGAAACGGTTTTTTATATGATTTTAGTTCACTGTTTAATTACCACGGGAAACCGAAATTAGTCATTAAACGGTCAACTAAAATCTAATAATGATTATAACCTTACCTAACTACAGTTTGATAATGGCCTTGAAAGTCAAAACAGATGTCACTAAAATAAAAACTAAACTAGCAGAAATTAAAAAAAATCCGCAATTAATTTGATAAAGTTAAATTATGAAAACTAGCGTTTTTGGCGAAGAGCTGTATGCTAAAGCTGACCAATCCATTGAAACAGTCGAGAGAAAACAAACTCAACGAAAATTATGAAATTTCCACTTGTTCTATAGGCGGTTTTTTGCACGAGATGGTTTTTTGGAAACAGAGGCAAAAAAGCAAAATAATAAATTCTATGGAATCACCTGTCAGTTAGTCGTACATAACCGCGTCTTCTTTTAATTACCTAAAACATAGTATTTAACAATCAGTAAAGTGCAAATTTAATTTCAACTACGTTCTCGTTTAAGTTTTATTACAGTGAATTATTAATTTCGACACAATCGAGCGTTATTTTAATCATTAATTTCAAACCGAAACAACTTGTATCAGTGTTGTCGCGGCGCGGCGTGTGCGTGTGGGTACACCGTGTTTTGTCACCGGCCGGCTTCTAGCCGCTCGGTTTCCGATCAAACTCGCTACTAGCGACTAAGATACTAAACGGTCCCATTCATTCGTGTTTTTGTTCTTGAAATTTTGGAACGAATTTTCATCAGTGAGATAAAAAGATCTATTACCAATCATGTCGAATACACGGAGCAACAAATTGAACATTGAAAAAGAGGACAAACCTTCCACTGAAAAAAAATATTTGAATATATTGATAAAAAAATTTGAATTACTAATAAATGTAATAATTAAAAAAATCGATTCCCAAACTGTGGAATCCTTAAAAAGTATTCAATTCATAAGCGCCCAATACGACGAAATAATAAAAAAAAATGGATATAAGCAACGACCAAAATAAATTAATTCAAAATGAACTTGAGACTCTAAAAAAAGATCACAAAGAAAAAAATGCCACAATTAAAAAATTAGAACTGAGACTCGATGAAATTGAATTTAACACCAAACAAGATAGCCTTGAAATTGCAGGCATCCCACAAAAAAATGGCGAACAACTTGCAGAAATCGTTAAAAAAGTCGCAGCTGCAGCAGGAGTAAGTATAGAACACGCTGATATCTCCGCAGCAACGCGAGCCACGGATAGAAGACCAAATGCTCCACCTAAAATTGTTGTCAAATTTATGGACACAAATATAAAAAAACTCATTCTATCAAAAAAAAGGGAAATTGACCTAAACTTATTAAAAGAATTAACAAACGAAGTAATATACATCGGAGAAATAATTACTCCATACCGCAAAGAAATTCTATGGAAAACAAAGCAACTAGCAAAGAAAAAAAATACGAATTCGTATGGTTTAAACATGGAAAAATAATGGTTAGAAAAATGTCACAATGATAAAAAATCATATACGTCAATCACCTGGACGACTTGCCAAAAAATTAAACTAACAAAACCCCAAAATAAACCAATCATAATAAAATATTCTAAAATGGATGAAGAAACTCTAATAACAAACAAAAAAACCAGGGAAATCTGTCAACTCTAAAAAACAATTTTAATATACTGAACCAAATATACGTAGTATCAACAAAATTTTGATGAACTTCAAATACTAATTGAACCTAATAAATCATCCTGATACCGCTGGATAAACCATATTATAAAAACCCAAATTTGGGCAACGAAACTGTCATTTTGTAACAAATCTTTCCTCCTTT